>JXOR01000920.1:376086-592010 GCA_001014335.1 Coboldia fuscipes | reverse complement strand
CTAAATAATTTTCATGTGACATGTCTTGTACATGAATAACCACATCAGCTAGCATAGCATCTTCTAATGTAGCTACAAAGCATTCAATCAATCCCGTTGGTATATCAGCCATGAATCCCACCGTATCCATATAAATAACATTCAAATTACATGGTAACAATCCAGCGTGTGCTGTAACGTCTAGTGTAGCAAATAACTGGTTCTTTGGCTTTAATGATTCTTCTTCTGTTATAGCTTTTATGAGGGATGTTTTCCCAGCATTTGTATATCCAACAACCGCAATTACTGGAAAGTTTTTCTGCCTACGTTTGTTTCTGAGCAATTCACGATGTGATCGAACTGCTACTAACTCATTCTTTAGTTTTGATTCACGTGCCCTTAACATTTGTTTTTGTGTGTCTGTTAGTGATCCCACAAATTTCGTACGAGTCATTTTGCCTTCCGATTCTCGCATTTGTGACCAAATATAAGGAATTTCTGCCATTGCTACTTGCAATTTGGCTTCCATACTTGTTGCATGTAATCGTAGAATTTGAATTACTACTGAGTATCGATCAATTACTGGTATACCAAATCTTTCTTCCAAATAATGTTTTTGTATTAAGGATAGAGTGCCTTTACTTACGAATACTGAAGTAACCTAAAAGTAATTGAGATTAAGTATAGTCTAAAATTTTTCATTATATTACACTGTCATACATTGCTTAGAGCTTTTATTGTATCAGCCAATTCGTTCAATTTACCACTGCCAAAAAGAGTCTTTTTATCGAGCGATTCTAGTGGCACTTTGACACTCTCAACTATCTTCCAAGTTGGAATTGATCGTACTAGAGCTTCTGCCTCTTCCAATTGAAGTTCTGGTTTCGTATTCGATTTCTTTGGGCCCCATTTAATGTATGGTTGAATAATGTAAATATGTTCAACATTCAAGATATTTTTGGATACGTGCATTAAGTTATTTGCCAGATATTCATAGTCCCTGAAATATTCTGTTATGATAATATTCTCAGAAGTATAATATGATTTTAATCTTACCTATCATTGTCCAAGTCAAGTTCACCATCGACTTCTTCACTATTAGTCTCATTTGTCTTAATTAATTTATCGTAGAAGGCCTTTTTATTCTTCTGAATTCCTTTGATTCCGGAATTCAAAGAATGCTTGTAACGAACAGATAACTGATAAGAACAAGGACAACTATATTGACTTATATGTTTGGCTACTTGAGTTGATAAACTCTGAAATCTATTAATTTGGAACGCCTTCAATTGGCGTAAACACTGCATATTTGTTAATCTGCTAAGGCTGTATGTTTATTCTCTGCTGCCATCCACGCGGCTTGGCAAGATTTGGTTCTATCACTCGTCACCTTGTAAGACACGGCACAAGAGCCTATTGACGATATCAGTATTCGATACTTTGGTGGAATTGGTAGTACACTAAAGGTAGCCTTTTGGCAAAAATATAACCCAGCGAATGCTAAAATGAAACACAAATGTTATTAAATTTAAAGATTAAAGTTATGGAAAGAGATATCTTACATAGCGAGAAACTGGCGAGTCCCGTGAAGAGAGCTCTTGACATGCACTCCAAATAAGATCCGAATGCTGGATGTTTGTCTTTCTGCTGCTCCTTCAGACGTCGTATATCATTCATTATTAGACACTAGGAGAGCTATTTCAATTTGCCACTATGTCTCAATTTATTACTTAATTTTTCTGGTTGCAAAATAAATTTCAAAAAACACCAAAACAAGTGCCGGTTGAACAGCTGATCGATGACGAAGCGTGTCAACACACTTGTCACTGGTTTATTTACATTGAATTTGTTGTAGTTAGGATACAAGAAATAGTGATTCCTCATTAGATATCTTAAAATAGTGTTAATTTGGTTTGATTAGTTCCACATTTGTCCCTTCCTTTAGCACCCGGTAAGTCTTTCCAATCCGATAGTGGGTGATTTTTATGCACAATGTCGGTGATTGAAAAATTAGATGACGATAACATTCCGCTGGCCGATGATGATCCACAAGGTAAAGTCATGGTTTTTAAGCCATCTGCATAATTAAGTTATCGTGAATATCGGTGATTCATTTTAGTAATTATAAACGAAGAAAATGAGGCATCCAATCGTATACCGAACGTTCGATCCATGGACTCAATTCCAAGTTCGTACTCAAATGGCAGCTCTAGTCCAGGCCCACCACACAGTTTAGACCCCGAAATTAGTCAAGATGAGCATGAAGAGAAAGCGCGACTCATTACACAAGTATTGGAATTGCAAAATACTCTTGATGGTAATAGTGTTACTTAATTTACTTGACATATAATTGTAATTACTGTTCAATTGTACAGATTTATCGCAACGAGTCGACGGTGTAAAAGAGGAGAACCTGAAATTGAGGTCAGAGAATCAAGTGTTGGGTCAGTACATTGAAAATTTAATGTCCGCTTCATCAGTATTTCAATCAACAAATCCTAGCGCTAAGAAAAAGTAATTGTCGGTCCTTTGTTATGTACAATGAACCAAAGAACAAAGATGTACTCTCTTCATTCACCATTGATGCATAGAATTTCATTTACAAATTATACATTTTATGTTTAAGATACTAACTAATAATGATGATGAATATGTTTTTTTTAATATCATTAATGTAAGTTTTATGTATAACAAATATATTAGCTGCTTCATGTTTAAGTTAAAACATAAAGAACATGTATCATTTATTTGATTGTGTAGGAATAATTAAATCTGTAGTCGCACTGGGCAAGCGCAGAAGTGCAATTACTTTGTATGCTACATGGCAACCCCTTTTAGAATTTTCAAAACGCAGTGAGTTTAGTAGTTTCTATATTTTGGTAATCAATCGATATTTCACTTTAATCCAGTAGTTTCATTTACTGGATTCTTATGATTATCCAATAGTTTAATTGTTAAGTGTTTATTACTGTGATGCAGAGGACATTAGAAAATCGAACCGAGTTCACTCGTAACGGTGAAAATCAACTTGGACGATGGGACTATGAAGCGATTCAAATGTTGGGTATATCCAAACGCAATTCAATTAAACTAAATGGACGCCAAAGAACATATACTAATGTTTCTCTTTAATTTNTGCAGAGGACATTAGAAAATCGAACCGAGTTCACTCGTAACGGTGAAAATCAACTTGGACGATGGGACTATGAAGCGATTCAAATGTTGGGTATATCCAAACGCAATTCAATTAAACTAAATGGACGCCAAAGAACATATACTAATGTTTCTCTTTAATTTTAGATGAATTCTATAAGTTATCAGCGGCAGGAACAACAGATTACATTCAAGAACTTGAAGAAGGTAAATCCTCCTGTTTATATAATATAATAGAGGAACTGACTGTTCTATTGTTATTGAAGATTGGACAATTTTACAAGCAATCTATTTGGACGTTGATGACGAAGATCTCGACTCATTGGATGATGAAGATGATTATAACGATAGAATTAATGGAACTGCAGATGATGTAATAGTGATTGGTAGTGATAATGACGATCTTTCAAAATCCAGAATCTCTAATCATAACAAATTGCGTGTTGAATATACTAAACCACAGTTCTCTGTGAAATGTAAAGTCTGCGATAAGAGTCTGACCACCAATTACAATTTGAAGCGTCACATGATGATTCATACTGGTGAACATCCATACTCCTGTGACATTTGTAATAAAAGATTACGAGAATTCAGTGACCTTAAGAAACATCGTTGGACCCACATTAGAAACTCCAGTTTCAATTGCATGATGTGCCATAAGAAAAAACCAACTGCTGATTCATCTACATTATGTGATGATTGTGATCGACAAATGTTCATTGATGGCATGCATAAAAACGATCGAGTTGCTAAAAAGAAGAAAACTGAACTTAAAAAGAGATGGAAATCAAAAGCCTTGTTTCGCATTAAGTTGAAATAATAACTCACTTTCAATTGTACCTAATTAAACTACATTCCCATTCACATAGCCATAGTTTACAATATTCCGATTGAAGTAACTGTCATTCCCAGAATATTTTTCAAATAAATAATCATCTTTGGTAAACCGTAGCTTGTGTAAATTTCTAATTCACCATGTCTAAAACAAATCCATTCAATTTCATTGATCCACTGTTGACTCGGTATCCGTTAACACGATCAACTCTCTGTGAGGACAATGAAATCTTTGAGAAACGAATCACTTATTTCAATGGGACTCGACAAATGGCAAAAATGCGTTGGGCCTACGATAGTCATTTTAGTGTAACTGGTGAATTTGATACCAAACAGCGGCGAGCTGATCGGCCAAACATGAATGGCATATTTGAGTCAATTGCAAGAGAAGTTGATAATGTTTGTATTTAATAAATTCGTTTAGTTTAATTTGAATCGCTTTTTAGGAAGGTCAGAAAAATGTGCCAACATGTACAAACTCTCTGTATGGTCATCGTTTAAAGAAAATGAATTACAATGAAAGAGTCTGTTATTTTCCAAAACTATCCACAATGAATATGGAATTACGCAAACATGGAATGTCGTGGGCTCGCCAACCGTTAGAGTATGCTGGCCAAGCAACTTCATATTGTCAATGCAATAATAATTAAATTCTGTTATAATACAATTGATATTTCATTAAAAGCGAACTTATCTCATTATGATTACTACTACTCAGTTTGATATCACGCCGAGTAAATTAACAGCCGATTGCAGTCTCAATTAGTCGTTTGCGAGTGTTCGTGTGTACTAGTCCATTATTTTGTTTAGTTCGGTTTACTTAACGTAATGCGCGAGTATAATAAGACTTTACCCGAAGAGGCATATCTTTATGCACAGAAGGAGTTACAGGAAACCGATAGAATAAGACAAGATAGTTTGATTCTTATTAATCAGTGGCTAGATGAGAATCCAACTATACCAGCAATTAGATCGCCAATAAATCTTCTTTATTTTTTAAGGTCGACAAAATTTAATCTAGATGAAACAAAGGAGAAGATAACAAAGTGAATATGTTTAACTTTTATTTGAGACTAGGAATTAGTTCGATTTTTAATTCACAGTTTTTATAAAATGAAAGTGGCACGAACAGAATGGTACGAAAATCGTGACCCTTTTGATCCGAAAATGGTAGAATTATTAGATATTGGGGTGTTTTTACCATTAAAACTAAAAGATGAACATAATCGGCAAGTAATTATCATTCGAACAGCTGCACACAATCCCAAATTGCATGACCAAAACGATGTATTTAAAATTGGTAAAATGATATTGGACTATCTAATGAGCCAAGATGAATCAATTTCTATTTATGGTATAATCGCTATATTTGATATGACTGGTGTAACTCTTGGCCACGCTTTACAATTACCGCCACAATTGATTAAAAGGTGAACGTTATCATTTGAATTGGTTCTAATCAATACTAATCTTTACTAGACTCTAACACTTCAGATCTGTACAGAGTTGGGAATACTATCCGTGCCTAACGAAAAAGTTAGAATTTGTACATGCGCCACTCCATGTAAATGCAGTAATGAGTACATTCCGATTGTTCATGACTTCCAAGCTTCGTGCCAGAGTTTTTGTTACCGGCCGTGGTCCTACAGTGACGGCAAATCTTCCACCAGAACTTGGCGGCAAAGGTGACGATTTCAAAACTCTAGCTTTGTATTGGAAAGAAACACTGCAAACAAACAAGGATTGGTTCAATAAGAACTAAACTCAATTAATTGCTTTATATCTGCAATATTTTAACTAATTTCAAATTACAAAATATAAGGAAAGTAAAGTATAACAATATCTTAAATACTAAAAATTAAGAAAGTTTTTATGCTTGTTAAAATAAAACATTTCATAAGTAATAAGGCTATCATTACACGGATGATCGAACACATAAATGACTTCATCAGTACAGTTTTCAATTGACTTTTACGTTTTCTTTTGCCATATTAACTTGTTGGCCATTTTTCATTAAATTTAATTCAGCCAATTGACAATGCAGTACAATCCATGGATGATCTTTGATTTCTTCTAATGGCAATCGGCTTTCTGGTTTACGCACCAATAGTCTTGAAATTAAATGTTTAACGGCTGGCGATACTTCACATGGATAACTATAATTGACTTGCAATATGCGTTTATAAGTATTTTCATATAAATCGGAATAAAATGGTGCTCGTCCAGTTACTAATTCAAAACATAATACACCTAAACTCCAAATATCAACAGCTTTTGTATGCGGTTTTCCCTGCACCATTTCTGGTGATAGATAATCAACGGTACCGCATAATGTTGTACGTTGTGTAGTTACCTCATGTGCTGACCAACCAAAATCAGCGATTTTTAATTCATCATTAGTACCCAGTAATAAATTTTCCGGTTTAATATCACGATGTATCACATTACATTCATGCAGATAGAGTAAAGCGTCAACGAGACAGCTTATGTATTTCGCGGATCGAGATTCAGGAAATCTTTGTTCTGGTTGTTTTTTCATTTCTTTGAATAGGGTATCCCCAGGAGCATACTCCAGAATCATATAGATTCTCATATCATCATGGAAATAACCGTATAATCGTATTATATTTTTATGTCTTAAATTTGCCTGAATATTGATCTCACGTCGAACCTGGTGTTCGATACCCATCTCTGTGATCTGTTTCTTGAACATAACTTTCAGAGCGATCACATACTTTGTCTTCTTTTCTCTCGCCTTATAAACATTGCCAAATTTGCCTCGTCCTAGCGGTGGACCAATGTCAAAGTTATTTAATGACCAGCGGCTATTCTTAGAGGAACCATCACTGCTATCCGTATCGGATCGCCGAAGTCCGTTCAGTCCATTGACATCAGTCTGGCCATTGGCCTTTGGAATCTGATTATTGGTATTCGATGAATCTGCAACTTGTTTTGTTACCGGTTCCGCCACTTTCTTATTACTGGTGCCAGGAGCGATGCCTAAACCATAATGGTAAGTTGTTTTAATTAAAACGTAACTTGGAATATTTGATAGAAAATTAAGCCACTGTAACTGTACTTACCGGCAAGTTGAACGGCTATTTTATTTGGAACGATTGTCTTTGACTTTAAAATATCACTAGCAGCCTTCTGGGGTTTAGCAGTCTTATTTTCCATTTTACTGAAATAAATTGTTCGTTTGAATCACTGTTATCGACTGTTTACTGGCAGTATTACACGTCTCAGAATAGCTAAGCAATTAATAGGTTGTATAAGTTAATTAGAAATATGAAATATGGGGACAATAACTACTGGTACCGAACAAATAAAAGTGTTGATAAAATCCAGTTAGAATTTCAAAAGTGACAAACACATTTTTTTGACGTCGATCGACCTCCGCGTTTGACAAGTGTCAGTTGTCGATATTTTCCTTTGGATCGGCGAGGAAAATTTTGTTCGAGCAGAGTGTTTTCCCAGTCAGTTTCTCTTCAATTAGGTGATTTATTAGCCCACAATGGCTTTCGGTGATTATCCAGCTGAATACAATCCCAAGGTGCATGGACCATACGATCCGGCCCGCTTTTATGGCAAGGGTAAGTGGTAACACGACGATTCGTTTTTGGTTAAGAGTTGACATTACATAATAGATGGAATTGGATTTCATTGGGATCTTGTTTATGGCTAACGAGTGACCAGCCAGTGCCAAGAACATGGGATTTCTATGAAATCAGAAGGAATCACTGATGATCAATGTTTATTTTTAGCTGATGCTCCACTCGGTCAAGTGAAAATTGGTGAACTTGGTGCCTGGTTAGGGAGACGTAACAAGTCTCCACAAGCAATGGCTGGTGCCGTCAGCCGGGCATTCTGGCGTTGGCAACACAAGTACATGCAGCCAAAGAAGGCTGGTATTGCACCCTTCTTGCATGTCGTCTTCGGTTCTATGATTTTCTTCTACTGTATTAATTATGGAAAGATGAGTAAGTATCGCATTTTGGTTCTCATTATGTGAAAATGAATTTTATGGTTCTATTCGTTCATTGTAGAGCACCACAGAAACTACAAATACCATTAAACCATTCATATTGTTCGTGGAAGGATGCTGGGCATATTGTTAATGACTGTTGGGAGATAACTTTCGGAGTGGATGATCAATGAATTAATTAATAAACAATATGAAATATGTGTTGTATCCAACAAAACCATAATTATTTAGTGAAAATGTAATAAAACAGCTCATAAGGTCCAATAGTTCAGTGTTTATTATTTCTGATTAGATTCTTTAAAGGTTCCAAGGATTCCCAGATTTTATTAGTCGGCCACCAATTGGTGATTTGCAACAACAATTTCGACGAAAACAATGACACATAACCTTAAAATCGTAAGTTGGAAATTGTATTTAATCAGAAACCATTGGATCGCCAGTTTCTATGGTAATGAATCAAGTAGTTTGGAAGTTTGGAATGATTTTTCAAATCGATAAACACTCCCGAGGAGTTCAGAACCACTTCTGTGAATAATATTAATTTCAACGAATTCGAGCAACGAGAAATAATGGATGTGCCATCAGGTGATACCTTGGATTTCGAACTGGACCAGATTTGCACCAATCTACAAAATCCGGAGAGATCCATCCGAACCAAGGGATTGAAGAAATTTTTAGGAATGTGCGACGAGGGATTAATTAACAAGGAGAATGCAGTCAACATTTTCGACAAGTGTTACTTGCACATCTTCAAGTGTTATGCCGACAAATTTGAATCTTGCAGAACTGTCGCTTGTTCCATCGTCTCGGCGCTGCTAGATATTTTACCGGAAAACGACTACTACATTGGCTACATCATACCGGTGATTGTAAAGAGATGTGGCCAAAAAGAGATTATTGAAGAGAGCGAAGAAATGAGATTGCAACTAATCCAACAACTCCTTTATATTGTTAAGAAATTCAAATGTAACGAAGATGATGGTGATCCACTAATGAAGTTGTACAATGACATTATGGATATTTTACAAAAGACATTAACCGATCCTTATCCAGCTGTCCAACGAGAATCTTGTCTAGTCGTAGAAGAGTTATCAGAGGCGACAAAAAGCTTCCATTTCCGAGCTGAGCAATTAGTGAATCCGTTGATTGCCATGCTTAATCACCGACAATCGCCGAGCAGAATTGCAGCGATCAGTGCTTTAGGTATGAGACAAACAACACTTCTAAATCTCTTCAACTTCATTAAAGATCTTTTTCCATTTTAATTAGGTGCTGTGCTGTTACACTTAAAAGGCGAAATCATTTTTAAAGTGCTGAGTTCTATTTCACCTTTGCTGATGGACAGTATTCCACAAGTACGTCGTCAATGCGGTATTGTTGGCTGCAAGTTAGCCCTTTATCTTCGCGATAGATATTCATTCTTTGAAAGAATATTGCCTTTGATATTATGCTGGTAAGACAATTCCTTTACGTCTTTTGATCAGACGAATAAAATTATTTATTTTAGTTTGAAAGACGATAGTGAAGAAATCAGAGAAGAGATTCGTTGTCTTTGGGTACAATGTGGTAAGCAATACTTTGACGAAAATGAGAACGAGCTACAAAAAATCGAATTAGTCGACTATTTTCCCAAAAAATATCCGGAAGACGTACAACGTCCTACCTTGGGGTGCAGGGCTGTTATGCAACGAAGTCTTCGAATGATAACCATCATTTTGAAAGAAATGCCAGATTGGAAGGAAGAAGTGAGAGTCCATTCATTGAAGTTATTATGGCAAGCAGTTCTTCATTGTGAAAAAGCGTGCACTGCCAAATTCATTGAAATCTATCCTGTGTTGGCTATTAATTGTATGGATAGTGAAAAGACAATTGTTGCAGAAGCGGTTAAAGTATCTCAATTACTTGGAATGCTACTGGAATATGATTCTTGGATCCAGCATGGAATTAATGATCTCGAATCAAGACATAACTTGGGATTTCTGCGATGCTTCACCTACATTTATAAAGGATCACTGGATGAAAAGTACAAAGATATGGCCAGAATTGCAGGCATAATCGCAGATCCCAATTTCAGTCATAGTCTGAAACCTCGATTCCAAGAGGGTGTGCTCGATATGGTTGAATTATTAGTGGAAATGTATATCAAATCATCAGAATTATTGTCTGCTGGAATTCAAAATTTGAATTTGCAAGATAATAGTGATATTGTGCCTCATTTATACACTACTCTAGTCAAGGTAATTGCTCTATCTGATGAATCACAAGAAATTCAAAATCGAGCTAAGGAACTTGTCATCCGACTAGCTGGAGGCGATGACAAAGTCAAAGATTTACATTCCCAACATCTTAACAATGTATTAAATACAATTGAAGACTTAGATAGCGAACATTCAGAATTAAGTGAGCCAATACTACTGCTTCATGGTATGATTTGGTATTGTGGCTTCCGAACTCAATATATGGATAAAATGAATGACTGTATAAAGACTGTAATTGAACATGGGCAACCAGGAGCCAGGATAAAAATTTTAAGTGCTGTGTCAGTTGTATGTATTAGTATTTTCATTTTTTTTTTCTTTGTAAAAGTAACGATTACCTTTTCAGAGCATGATGAAATGGAATGAAACTGTTACCTGTTCTTATGAAGAAAGTTATGAAGCTTTAAAGAAGTTCACTGATAATGTTATTGTTCCCTGTTTAATATGGAAGGCAGGACGTAGTGCTGAATCAATTCGAATGATGGCATCGGCAACTATGTGTTCAATGTCGCAAGGAGCACCGAAGGAGTGCTATCAACTATTCCCGTTACTGGCAGAACATTTCGAATCGATTTTAGATGATAATGCAGTTGCAACTAGAGCTTATGCTGTCAGATGTCTTGGTAAATCTGGACCGATTTCATATTTTAAAATACGTAATATAATAAAAGGGTTGTTGGCGCGATTGGATGATCCATCTATTGATATACGTGAGTGGGCAATAAGGACAATTTGTTCAATGCAAGCGTTGCAAGAAATGGACGGAGATGCTGAGTCTTGGATTGAAGTTATGAAACATGTTCTTGGCATTCTGTTCTTGCATCTCGATGATCCCGAAATTAGATTGAGAAAAGCTTTACTTGGTGAGTACAATTAGTTAATAATCCTTTGATGGATAATTTTAATGTGTTCTTTTCTTTTAGAATCTATTAAAGTAATGGCCACAACATATCGAGAGTTATTTGAAACCGCATTTAAAGATTTACCAGCTAATTATGCACATATTGACGATCTTAAACAAATCAAAGAATCAATAATTGATTAGATAATTTCTTTATTGCAACTTTATTTTAATTCAATTTGTATATTTAAATTTATAATAATGGTTATTATGATTCAGAATAAATTAGTGTTTAACTTTATCGATAAATTTACAATCATTCAATAATTGCTTCGTGTCCGTACGGACTACGATGAATGAAAACAGTAGCTGTTCATTCTTCAATAACTTGGTCAAGTTCAAATTTTTTTCAGCAATTGCCCTGAATTTATTTACAGATGATAATTTCCTTCTGATGTTATGTTCGCCTGTTCCGATTACAAAGAAAATAATTAATAAAATCAGCTTTTTTCATGTAAATTTCTACAAAATTAGATTAATTGGAATAGACGAACATAAGTATAGGAAGCAAATATCGTCCTGAAAGAAAATATTTGAGCCAAACCCACTGAAGTAAACGGCGGTATCGGCTCAACGTGAAACTTTTGAAATTACAAAATAAAAATCAAAAGTTTCCAAATTGTTGTTGTAAACAATGCTTCGTGTCGGTGTAACAATTTGCATTAGCATTGGTAATTTTCCCTTCAATACTAAGAACACTATGAAAGAAATTCAGAAATTTCAAAAGTTCCAAAATTGACTTTCAGGAAAAAGGCTTCTTTCTTCCAGTAAGAATAAAAACATTATTCTAAACATTTGAGAAATGTAGAAATACGAGCGCCAAAAGTTTCTAAATTGTTGTTGTATTGCAGAATGTAGTTTCATTCATGGAAAAACGCGAAAGTGAGACACTGTAATAAAGCTCTTACCGGATGTTACTTCTAAAGTTTTTTGCTTTTAGTTCTAATGTTGACGTCACTTGTAAATTCTCCTTGTTAAGCTTTTGGGTTTACATAACGGTTGAATACGCATGATCCGTTTGTACATAATTTACCATGATTTTCATTCATAAAAGCAAGGTGAATCTGAAAATCAAGTTCAAAATCATTTCAGCAGTCACGAGGAAACCAATTGAAAGGAAAAGTTAACCGGTTATCAGTGAAATTATTAAGTGCTAGTTATATCAAGTGATTGAAGTTTTGAAACATAAAAAAACTTCAAGTGTTTAAATAAATGCTAAACTACCAAGGAATATAAAAGAAAAGTGAATAAATCATTAATTTTGTGTAATTGAAATTTTAAGAATACCAAATATTCTGTATTTCTGTGAAGTGGAAAATATTTCTATTCAAAGAAAATTGGTTTTATTAAATCCAAGTGATTAATAAAACCCACAGTAATTCAAGACCGAGTGCGGTTTTAAAACAAAATTTAAATTCTCCAGGTAATTGTTATTCTGTGTTATCATTAATAAATAATTTATGTTAAACAAAATGCATGTGAATATTTTTACTTTTAGTTAGAAAATGCATGAATTTTAAGTGATTTATTTTCGTGAATGATTTAATTTTGTGTCTGTGTGAATATTAAAACTGAATTGGATTATAACTTACATTTCTATTTTGGATTATAATCATAACAGGTGGCCATTGCCCCTGGATCATCTCATAACGGCCATGGTTATGGAAGGATTGGATACTTTGGATGCGCCATCGCATCACGCTTATTTGCTAACCGAATCTGCAGCCTCAGCTCACTTTAACGTTTTAAATTTTGATACGTGCTTCTTTAAATCATCAAGCACTACATCACCGTTATCACCATTCTTAACCAGCAACATACAGCATCAGTTCCAATTTCAACCAGCATTAATGTCTGGCAATTCAAGTAATGGATTATTTTCATCAGATCCGTTTATATCAAACAAAAATTGCAATCTAATTGGCGATAATTTAAATTCTTCAGTGTCCAAAATTGAAAATAAGAATCATAATGATTCAACATCATCCAGTGATGGTAAATCATCAAATTTATCACATGCGGGTAGTAAACGAGAACACACATTATTTTCGATGGAATCAATCCGTTGTCCAGATCCCATATTACCCAGTTATACATTGGCGAGACTTAGTGACACAAGTCGTTCAGATTTTCGTGATAATCAAATGGATGAATTGAATACACCTTGCTCAACATCACGGGATGACAACGCCTTCTTTGGACCATCGACAATTATTGAACCGCCACCAATTGATGGTACAATTTATTAACTTTCAATCAAAGTGAATGGAAATTAATTTCTTCATTTTTCATATTCATTTAGCATCACTAGAATCTGATGTTCTCTCTGAAGACTTATCATTGGAACCACAAGCCGGTTCCAGTCCATCGTCGCACAGTTTATGTAGCCCAATGAAAGAGGAATGCAACAGCCCACTCTCAATTATCAAAGAAGAATCAAGTGAGTTTTCCAGAATTCTCTTTATTAAATGAACGTAGTTAATTGACCTTTAATTTTTATTTTCTTTCATTAACAGACAGTACAATCCATGGTTCATCGCACATGAATTCACCACAAATGACAACAACACCTGGCCAAATGTCACCACCCTCAATTGATATATCAAGCTGGTGTTTACCAAGTCCTGATAAAATTTTATTTCAACCGATGTATAATTTTTTGGGACCACCGGACCCAACAACTGTTAGTCAATCACAAATGGTGAGTTCAACGCATAATTTGATTACCGACTCACAAAGTTCTGGCACATTTGATGATCGTACAATCCAGCAACAAGGCCAAATTGAATTTGTTAGCTTAAATTTAGCATATCCAACATCACAAAATCAAATGGTATTGACAACAACCACTACTCCATCATCATCAGTGGTATTGGGAAAACAAGAAACTTATCAGACACTATTGAATCCAACACAATCCCATTTGATTCAGCCAACCACAAATCAGGCATCATCATCAAGTTATAATGTACAGTTGGCTGAATATAATCAATCAACAAGTAAAGGACATGAAATATTATCTCAAGTGTGTCAACAGAGTACATTACCGTTAAAATTAGTGCCAGTGAAACCAAGAAAATATCCAAATCGGCCAAGTAAAACGCCTGTGCATGAGCGTCCATATGCATGCCCAGTGGAACGATGTGATCGTCGTTTTTCACGTTCTGATGAATTAACGCGTCACATTCGTATCCACACGGGTCAGAAGCCATTCCAATGCCGTATATGTATGCGATCATTTTCACGTTCTGACCATCTAACGACACATATAAGAACTCATACAGGTGAAAAACCATTCTCATGTGACATCTGTGGACGAAAGTTTGCAAGGTCAGATGAAAAGAAACGGCATGCCAAAGTACACTTGAAACAACGTATAAAAAAAGAACCAAAATCAAGTCAGCCGCATCATTCAAAGCATCCGCACCGTAATATACCGGATGGTATGATGTTATGCCAAAACTCTGGATCACTGTAAAGTGATTATTCATTATTCTCAAATGATTGAAATTTTATCTATCTCTGATTTGTGATTACTTATGATTACAAATTAATCAATAATTACCATTTAAACTTTTCTGTGATTTTATAAAAGAAACAAATGAATGAATAATTTAAAAAAAAAAAAAAAATCTTAAACTTTGAGTATTAAACATAATATGGGTAACATAACTATCTATAAATAATTTGTATACGTAAGTAAGTTGTAATGAATGAAATCAATTATAATATTATTTATACCACGAAAAATAAGAACAAATTAGTGCAGGAAAATATCAAATGATGTCTTAATAGAATGGCTTCTCAAATCAATCGAATGGCCTAACATAGTTGTCTTAACGAATTAGTCAAATTTAACGATTTTGCCGTTAAAAATTGAGGAAAACCCAACGTAGTTATTAGTTAAACGGTGAAATTTTAAAAAGAAATTCTATCATTAATCGTACAATATTTAATCTCATTAAGAGATACTTAGGCATTTAAAACTAAACAACATTAAATGTATTATTTTTGGGGGTATTAAAATGATAGTTTAGCTACAGAGCATTTAAACATAATGGACAAAGACTTTTTTGAAGCAAATGTTTAATGAATTTATTAATGCAATAAGATATTTTTACTTGTTGCACTAATTTATATTAATTATTATAATAATTATTGACATGAATGTCATGTGTTTTTGCATGTTTACATTATGATATAACAAAAAAAAATAAAACAAATGAAAGTTATTGTAACAGAATTATTTTATAATATTGAACAAATTTTAATTGTTCTTAGGTATAGAATTTAAACAAATTTAAAATGAAAGATAATGAAAAACCATTTTTTAGGGCTTAAAATGAATTACAATTAGATTTTCATATAAAAATATTTAATGTTTTTTTTAGCTGATAACGTTGATACAAAATGATGTTTAAAAACAATTTTCATTAATCGATAGTTAAGTCCAATGATTTATTGTTACGTTAAGTAATTAATTATTTAGGTAGGATGTTTTTCAAATTTTCTTTTAGTCATTAAGATTATTTTTTTAAGTAATAATTAATTATATGGATTAAGGAACGAATTATCCATGAATACATATGGAAAAATTGTGAAATTACTTTGATAATCACATCTTACATAATCTCTGTTATGTCATACTATAGTGAAACCCCCCAAAAAATATGAATACAATGAAAGTTATAAAAATAGAATCAATTAATCAGGAGTTCCTTTGATAGTTAAAAGTTCTATTTTACTCTTAGATAGGATAGGTAAATTAAACGTTAAGAATCATTTAGTAGTTCTTAATGATAATTAACTTTAGTATTGGTTTTTTTTATGGAGTTAAATAAACATTTGGAAATATACAAGATAATAAAATATTTAAACTGAGTATAAGAATTGTATAATATGAATATAATAATTACCAGAATAGTTGCTGCATCGCACAAAAGCAGACTCCTAGACAAAGGTCCCTATTGAGCTATCCTACTAATTGAAATCTCTATCTCTTAAAAATTCAGTTGCTTGAAACACTAAATGTGTTTCACATGAAATAATAAACATTATAATTAACAATATAGTTAATAGTAATTAGAATAATCTCCATTAAAAGAAATTGATACTCTTATTTTCACCTGAAATCAATGTTGAAAATTGGAAAAATAAAAATTTAATTTGAAATTTTAACAAAATTGTCTAAACAATTTAATTTAATTCCACCTTTCAGTAGAAATAATTCGAATTCCAGTGAACTGTTCCAGACATCTAACGCTAACGATCTACAAATGACTTGAATTTGGAAACATTTTTCTCAATGCAATGTGAAATCAACAAGTGAGAAATGTTTCATCTACAAAACTAAAAGGTACTGAATCCATTTAAATTCAATGTTGATTTCAATTATGACCTCTTAAAGACCTTTTTAGAGAATTTTATTATCAAAATTAATTTCCTGTGAACTCATAAAAATCACTGTAGATTGAACCATTTTAACGCCATTGTTTCTTATTTGACATTAAAAGAGACCAACATTTTTTTCAAGTAAAATTTACATTACAATGTATAGGGAAATGCCAATTTACCAGTAACTAAATTGAAGAAAAACAACAAGCAAACAGATAGAGAGAGAGAAAAAAGAACCTTTAAAAATGAAATTTATGGATAAATGAATATGCCAGACCAGTTTATAAGAGATCCTAAAAACGTGTGTGTGCTTTTGACCTTTTTCGTCTTCCATTGAATTTTGCTAAAGCTGATTTACAAACAATTTTTACAATGTAGAACCAAACATTTCATTCATAAAATTTTCTTCATAATTTTCTTTTTTGGGTAGGCAGTTAACTGTACCCTCAATTCAACACGAAAAGAGAAAAGAAGAAGATTTCATTTATACATTTTCTTCATTTCTTTGAATGATTGTAATCATTTTCCAAACTTAAAACAATAAAATTCATTTAAATTTTCATGAAAATTACTATGAATTACCAGTGACTAATATGGCTTTCGTGTTATAGAGAAAATGTCAAACTTATGGTTACGTGATTTCATGTAATTGAAAATATTGTAAATATCCGTTAAAAGGAATAAAAATCTGTGAAAATCAATATTGTGAAACTATTTTTTCATGTAAACTGCGTATTGGTTGATGATTTTCTTTCGGTTTTTCCTTTTGTACAAACCATTCAATTGAAATTAAGCTGAGCGTCGCTTTGAATAGAAAACCAAACATGAAAAACGTTAACCGACATGAAAATAAAAAAAATAAATGAAATGTATCAAAAACAACATTGAGGACAACATAACTGAATGAATGAAAATTCATGGAAAATAATTGATTCGAAGTTCTGCTGTAATGACGTCAGTCGACTGAAAGTTTCTTTTTTTTTCTCTTGTTCGGTTTTCCTCTCACTCTCTTGGTTTTTGATTTTCCAGTAGCACGAGCCTCTCTGGGATAGCGTGAAATTTTCTAAGCTCATGCTATTATCTCATTCTGGTATACAATTGAAGAAAATCATTTGATGGTAACCGTATACACTCCCAAAAGAGAAATGTCTACAGCACAAGAGTAAATGAGAGAATGACAAAAATTTTCATGTACTGAATGTAGTTGAATGTTGAATATGCGGATTTGTATACAGCACTTGAACATACACTTTTCTCTCAAATAACAAACTCAAAATGCTTTTGATATGGGAAAAACTTACGTCAAACTCGAGGTCATTTTCATGGACGTCACAAAATTTTAACGATTTTTCCAGTGTGTTGTCTCTTTTCAGCTCACATAAACAAGTAACGGTGTTATTTTATTTTAACCGGCAAATTGGATATTATATATTTTATCATTTTAGCTACAACCGGAACGAAAAAAAATATTTCATTCATCAACGGTATTATACTCTATTGCGCGCTTTCTCTTCCTCTGAATTATATTAATTTTCAATGAAGAAAAAGTAAAATAACAAAAATAAAAACAGAAAATACCCATAATTTTTGTTGAATGAATCGAATATGTTTGATTATGTTTATGGAAGGATCTAGCTAATGCTAAAAATAAACTGAATGAGCTTTATCATCGTGTCTATTTATAGAGCCGGGTTTTGATGGATGCGGTTGAAAATAGTACATTGGAAAATCTATTTTCCTTCGATTAAAATCCTTTGATATTTGATCTTATTTTAAATAGACAATATGGAACAAGGTGTTGTTAATATTTACTCAACGATATTGTCTTATCAGATGAAAATAAAAAAGACCGGAAAACGTGTTAATAACAATGATTATATAATCAACAGAATTTGATAAAATGGCCAGAATATCCCGAATAATTGCAGGAAGACGAAAATATAATTAATTGAATAATTATATTATGGTAAGTAAACAATAATAAAACCAAATAAACATCACATAAAATCATAATTTATTATTAAAAAATAAAAGTTCATATGGAAATTGGTATCGCAATAAAAATTTCATTGATACACAATGTGGATTTAACCGTTACGGTGAAAATGACCTTTAACGTTTTTCCGCGTTTGCACACAAAATTTTCTTCATTGATAACTGTTATGTTACACACAGTGTATATTACATTTTGAATGAATTGACTTGAATTACATTGCTCATGGGTATTGACTAGAATCTTATTATGTTAAACATGAATATGAAAAGAAATACCATCGTTTTCAATTGAGCATGAACCGAAAATGAATTCTTCTTTTATTTATTTCAAATTTGATATTCGCACAAACATTGCATTTGACCTTTATTGAAATGCCAGAATTAACTGTGGAGAAATATAAAAGATGAAAACATATTTTAAATATCAAGCAACAGTTATCTAACAGTAACATTATTACATCTTGGCTTTTGATGTATTGTAATTCTAACATTTTCATCTACAATTTTTTATTTTTTGTTAGCTGGCAGTCATTTTGATAAGAAGAATCATATAATGTCTTCATGTATTGTTTAATTATTAATCAAAATGTTATCATATGAGGTGGCGGTAAATGATGAACTTTTGAATACCAATTCCTATGCAATTAAATTCAATTTCATGGGTGACCACAACATTTATGAGAAATTCATTAAAAAACAATTCCGTAATTTGGATTCCGTTAAAAATTCAACTGAGTAATGTTAATGCATTTCTAATTACAACAAAATCTACATAAATAAATGATATTTCTGTTGAATTTCATTCATAACCGTTGATAAGAGATACAATGGAAATATCCATTAAATGAAATCAATATTTTCATTTCTATATATTGCGAAATGTGTAAAGCATTACATTCTAAATACCAATTTCATTCATAAAATGTATCGAATTTGAAACTCTAATGGTAAATAGGGATCAATAAACGTAGACACATGTTCAGTGTATCTACGTAATTATATAGATACACACGAAACTTCTGGTTTTAATAAGATAATACGTACGTATTTAGAGGGTGGTTTCGTGAACCAACCCAATTCAACCTGTTCCCATTCCAATTTGGTTGGCTTTTTTCCGTTTGTTGAACGTACGACGCAGATGCAATGTAATGCGAAGCTTGAAAACAAATGTGTTACTTCTTTTTTTTTTGGTGTTGTTTCGTTCCTTTACATTTTCCACCAGATCGAATATACATAGGTAACTAAGTAGATATCGTTATGAATATTATATGATGGTTGGCATCGAGAAACTCTAATGGTTTTTGGCTTTACGATGGAAAAATTCACTTGTTGCCTGGGGAAAAGCTTTAGAATTTACGTAGGTTCATTCAGTACCAGGATTGCTTACGTAGGTTGAAATTCTACTCTGAAGGTCATACGAACGTATGAGATTTTCATTCATAAAAATTCTATTTTACTGTTATATTGGTTTGCCGCTTACCAAAAAGTTTTGTCTTTTTTTGTTTTTTGGTTGTTTGATATGATATTCTAACATTTCGGTGTAACATAACGGATGTGATGTTGTTTGGTGCCAAATGCCCAGAAGAAAATTTATCTTGATTCTCAATGATATTTTTCTTTTGTTAAAATTGAATTTTCTTTTTATTCATTGGGTTGTATCATGTTTTGGAGCCATTAGTTGGTACATTTTAGTGTCATTTAAAAATCAATTATGGCATAAATAAAATGTTGTTTATTGTATCTGTCGACTGTAAATGGTAAATGGCAATGGTAAGTATTATGGCATAAAGAAATTATGGAATTACTATTGTAATCAAATATAATAAACTGGTAAAACGACTGCCAGTATAGACACAAACCTTGTGGATGGAAATTGTGATTGATTAAGTTCTACATTTTCCAATTTTATTCAATAAATTACTGAGCAAAAGCAAATTGCTTCCTTTCTAGTAATTAATGGATAATAAGAATGTAGTTAAGTTGAAGGATTACTTTATTAATCTGAATAAATTGAATAAAATTCATTAATTGATTAGCTTTGATTAATGATTAGTAATGGTAGTATAAACGAATGTTTCACCCAACTTATAAGTTTCACCAGTACTGTGAGTAACTGTTAAACTGCAATGGATTTTATATTCACCATTTGGTATCATCATAGGAAATTCTTCTGGTCTGATATATCCATCCTTAAGTAAAACTGGTGACTGTAAATGATATTTATTAATAAAAGAATTCTATTGAGTCTCAATCAACTCACTTTAATTGGACAAGTATCATTTAAATTAGAATACTTCATCAAGTACGGATCAATCAAATTAAATATACCACTTTTGCTTTCACCAGATCGAATTTTACAGTAATCGAATGTCATGTCTTGCAGAAGGGATTTGTAAACTCCATTTAACTTCTTATAGACATTAATCTTAGACTTAAAAGATGATACAATTATTAATTGTAACAACGAATTGATTAATTCATATTACCACTGATTTTGTGATTACATATTTTTCGTCATCAAATTCAATAAAACCTCCAAATGAATAAGATCCATCATCATTTTTATGATATTCATGTGAATGATTCTTTATCAATTGAGGTTCCAGAATGGTTATGTCCAGTTTCTTGATATCCACTGACTTTTTAGACTGAAATTCACATCATTATTGTTATTAATCTTTAATCAGAATAATGAATATTCACCTCAATAACGTATAACTGAGTCCAAATCATAAACAGTATTGTTACCCACTGCATTTCGAATATTTCCAATCACACGCTAAAGAATTGATGTTTCTAAAGAATGACTACTGACTAACTAATATTTATTGTCAATAGTCAAATGATTTATAAAAGTTTTAAAATTTTGTCACAGATTAGAGGATGTGATAAGGATAAATTGATGTCGGAGACAAATATCAGTAATTTGTATCATAGAATCATTTACAATGAAGTAATCAAGTAAATTACATTAATCGCTTCATTTTATTGTTGAAACTGCCAAAAATTGAGATTTAATGTATTTCCTCATTCAACTGAAAAACTGAACAACAATTACAATGTGGGGAGGGGAGACCAAAACAATTATACAGATCATGATTTCTTAAACTGGTGTTATTCATAATAAGAATATTTTAATATTCGGATTATTGGAAGGTACATAATTATGTATAATTCAATTACATTATATATATTCATTTTCATTTTTATATGGTATTTATTATTTATTTCATGTAGTTTATATATTCAATGGAGTCATTTCATTGCTCGTTGAACATATGAATATATTTACAGAATTCAATATTTTGTAAATAAGAAATTAAAAATTTTAAATTTTTAGTAAAACAAAGAATCTAAATTCATTTCCAATTAAACTGTATAATATCATCCAACAATATTGTAACACTAGACGTTCTCATATAATAAATAACAATAGTTATCATTTATAACTTACATTTTCACGATTAGGCATTAAAGTAAATGATCTTTAAGTAAAGTACTTCATATTTTCATTTTTGTTTAAAAACTAGAATATTCAATATAAATGTTTATAAAGCCAATTAAGTCACAAACTTGATTCAAAATATTTTCAAATTTAATCAAATAAGCTACAAAATTATTAGAAATATATTTTTTATTAAATCCATTACGTTAGCCATCACTAAAAGGTAAAAGGTAGGAGAACATTAAAGAGGGCGGGTAATTCTTAACGTTTAACTTGTTAAATTGATCGTTGTCTTTATGTGTTTTCATTTTTCCCTATATGAGTTTAATCATTTTTGTAAAATTTCATTTTATTCATTTTCGATCAAATTTATTTACTTTTGGTTTGATGATTTAGATTATACGAACTGTAACGTAGAGAGTAATCGATCTCTTATTCGGAATTCGTAATATTGTTTCATAAGAGCCAAAATTGTATTATTGGGTAGCACTTAAACAGAGAGTACAACTAAATAACATCATTAAGGATATCCTTAGTGCGAATGGTGGCAATTGTGCCATACATTCAAGTTTGTTTATCATTTTCTTTTATCCAAATTGCTTAAACTATAAGTCCTTAAAGTAGAATTTAACAAATCTAAAGAAAAAAAAAAGAATTTGCATTTCAATAGTTAACAACAAGTTTTTTCTTATTTTCATATTAAAGTATTCACATTTGAATGTTGCATTAACAGTTGGAAGATGTCTCGTACTAGTTCTCAAGTCTGATTTCAATATTCTTATGAAAAGCCAACGAATGAATTTCATTGAAATTTTTAATTTTGTTGTTTCATATTAATTGTGCGGGTATGTAAAGAATTTTCATTGTTTTGTTGTTTTTATATTTAGGCTACGATTAATATTCGTTATTGAGAAGTCTATTTTCTTCAATAGCTGATGATTACAATGATATCTCTTCATACTAATACGGTAAGGTATTTATTATAGTTTTCATCTAACTTATTCTTGTTTTACATTCTTGGTATAACAATGAACGATTGTACATTATTCAATATGTACGTTGCAATGATCTTAAGATTATCTCCAATTTTTTTTTTGTTATGTACAGACACGAGAGAAAACTGAAGAATTTGAAATTAAAACTTTACGTTTTCATTATAATCATTTTACGATAGACAAACGATCGTTTATATACAATAATTCTAATGTACTTAGATAGAATCACTTAGTTATCCTCTTTAAGTGAATTCGTTTTTAAATTTTCTTGTTTTTTTCTTCTTTTATTTTTACGCAAAATATACCCGAAAAATAACTAGCGATCAATACAGATTTGGTATTAATATTTCCCTTTATTTTTTGGCTGCGATTAATTCTGATGAGTTTCATTGTAATTGCTAATAGTATTCTAGTATTACAGGCGATAATTACGTTAATCCTTATTTTCTTCATTTATTTTTTTTTTTTTTTGGTAAATTTTCTTATTAATTATCGCAATTTTATTTTATTTTGTATATAGCAATTTCATATAATATTAAATTGGTAATATTGAGAATCTACTTATCTGCCCAGTTCGCGCTATAAGTATCCCTTAATACATAATGCTCAATAAAAAGCCTTACAATTATATAAATCATTTGCACAACGCCTTCAACTGGTACTGTATCAATTATAAACTAAAACATATCGAAAAATGAGTGTTGGGTTTTACTTTCATTTATCTCACCTCACGAACACACATACCACGTACACATAAAACCGTCACCAACAGAATTTAAAACCAATTCTATTAATATCAAATAAAATTGGTTATTAAAAAGTGAATGGAAATGATTTTTTCCTTGGTAGATAACCGTCATAGCACAGGTTCATGGCTGCCCATTTAATTAGTTTTATAGCGATCAATTATGTTAGTTGTTGTATTTTATCCCAATTAATCACGTATAAAATCGTTAATAATGTGATTCGTGTTAATCAAATTGTGGATCACGATCAATTTTAACATTTAATTAGTTTACAGTTAATAGTTTTGGTATTAATTTTTTTTTGTTTTTTATTTTTTTTTTGGGGAATAGAGTAAGTGTTGGTCAATGATAGCATGAAAAGAAAAATAAATAACAGACATATTTCAGAAAAAGATGTATTCATTAGTATTTTTCTTTTACCTTTTCTTTGAAATTCCATAAATATAAATATTAATGAATTATTATTTTGTTTTTTTGACTTAAATGTAAATATTATAATTTAAAATTTTGGTGAATTTAACATGAATTATTATTACTTTTTTTTTTTGTTTTGTTTTAAATGTTTTCATTTTAATGTTGTTGAGAAGCTAAATAATGTATAATGCAAATTGGCCTATTTAAGCGCTAGTCAACTAAACAATTATTGGATGATGATCATGCCTAAATTAAATTGATTCACTCTAAAACCAAAATTCTTCACAACCTCCAAGTGAGCGATATTTTCTCTCTATCAAAATAGTTACTCATATCTCACTTCCTTTCATTCGAATCTATTCAATTTTAATTCAATTTCATGTGATTTTTGCTCTTTCCAAAAGAAAAATAAATTTTTCTATTATTATTTTGAAAGAAAAAAAAATAAAAACAAAATAAGACAATATCCACAAGTAATATTACATAGTAGCACTAAATGTATGCGATTTCATTTAACTTATAATAATTTACTTAAAAATGATGAAAAAAAAATTTTAGTGAAACTATTAGTTGACTTATTACAACATTAGGCAAATAAGAATATCTTTCAATGCAAATATATATTGGTCAAATTATAATTATGAATCAATATGAATTATAAAAAAGAAATTAGAAGGAAAACCATACAAATATTGCTAAAAACAAATCTCTTAAGTGATCTTTTAATTCTATTTAATGCATTAATATAAAAGTGCAAAAGAAAACTGTTCCAGAATTATTACATTATATAATTATGATTCTAATTAAATAAAATAGAACATATAAATGATGTGACCTATGCAAAATAGAAGGTACATCCTTCTTGCTTGAATTAATTTTTTTTTTATATTTTGTGTCTCTTCATTTGTTTTCTGGTTAAATTAATATTTTTTTGTTTAAAGATGGAACTGATAATAAAGCTTAATGAGAACAAGTCATTATGATGTGATCTGATACCTAAGATCTGAGATTCCTGACAAATTGTTTACTATTCGATTCTATTTTTAACTTATGAATTTTTTTTTTTTTATGTAAATTTTTCTTGCAATTAATTGTAGTTAAATAAATTTTTTTTGTTGTTGTTTTGTTTAAATGTTTTGCATCATATTAATTAAGTTAATTAAATCGAGTTATTTTCTCTAAATCAAAATCTAATGCAAATAGGATAAATCATATATAATATAAAACTCAAATCACTAATATGTGAACAGTAACATTCGCGGAATTCATTATATATAATATATTAATATGGACACATATTGGAAAATCGAAATCTATTTCTACCTCGATTCATCGGATTTCCTGAATTATTGAACATTTGCATGTATTGTGGGGCTTTCAGTTTACCGTGATCCTCGGCTACACGTACGGTCAATGGTTGGTTACCACCTTCTGGTATCACATTATTCAATGCCGATATTGCCTCCTGTGCTTCTTCACGTTTACCAAATCTAAAATATCAAAAACAAATTCATATAAATTTATTGTGTTTCATTTACAATTTAATTTTATCAAATAAGATAAACATTTTGGAAAAATGTTATTTGAATAAAACATTCCCTTGTATCCAATACAGACCTAATAAAAGCAACACCACGAGGTCTGCCGGTCAATTTGTCCCTTAATATATTCTTTTGTACGATCGTACCATATTTACCAAATATAATGTCTAAATTTTCTTCTGTTATTGTTTTTGGTAAATTTGTCACGTACAAATTGGTATCTTTAAGTGCTTCACCTTGTGGACGCGCATATGAAACCTACGGAAATTAATTTACACAAAAAAAATATAAAACATAATGAAGAAAATATAGGATAAGAAAGGGGTCATGAAAATTCATCAATCTCAATGTCAATAAATAAGTAATATAAGAAATGATTTTATTCACCTTTAGTCTTTTATTCCGTACCGTAACACCATTTAAACTTTGTACAGCACGCTGTGCCGCATTCTCTGTCACATAATTTATAAATGCATATCCAAAACTATAGCCCGACTAAAAATATTCAATGAATTTCCAATTAATTATCATGAATTAATAAATACCATTAATTAATAAAATATCAATCAATCGTATATTGTAAATCATTTCGTTACCTTTAAATCTCTCATGATTCGGCACGATTCAATTGGACCAATTGGTTGGAATAATGCATACAATTCACCGTCTGTCATATCTTGTGGCAAATAATTTATTATTAAATTCGTTCCAGATGATTCACCACCATATAATGAACTGGTACTAGACGATATATTTCTACCACCTAGTTTACTACCCGATGCCATATCATAGTATCGTCGACTCGGTCTAATCGGATACGATTGGGAAAAATCGGCGTCCTGCAAATGTTGATAATCGTAGGCAAAGTGGGACTAAAAACATTAGAATAGTAACGAAAATAATTTCATGTAAAAAAGCATTAAAGCCAAATAACTGGTACGAATTATAAATTAAAAAAAAAAAAACAAAACAAAAAACACTTAAACAATTAAAAAAATAACGATTGTCTTATTGTAAAACTTAAAATCCATATCGAAATAATATTGCGTTTTATATAAATCGATACGATTTGAATCCGTGGTAACAAGGGATATTATTCAATAATCTGTCAGTTACTGTCCCTTATCATTCCATTGTCATATTAAATGAACCATATTTATATCATACATTATACATCTATAGCTATAGCATTGGCAAAGCACACAATTGTGCCAAATACTAACCATTCCGGATGGTAATGAATGTGACATCCCCCAACCACCAACACGATGATTACCACTAAAATGAAATGAAAGAAAAGAACGCGTTATTAATTCATTTTTAATACTTGGCTGCTGCAACCAACAGACGGAACAGAGATAACAGAGACTGTGAACTGATTTCTATTCAATTTGGATCTGCTAATGAATCCTTAAAAACGATGTGTGAATAGTAATGTTATTTTATTTTATTTTTTCTATTTGTATGTATGGATGTATGTATTATACCATAAAATCGATCTCCGTTCATAATTCACAGTTCATTCTGTTGGCACAGAAATAGCTACAATAAAAACTAAAAAACAAAAAAAAAAACAGACCTACAAGAAAGGAAAATAATTGTGTACTATTTACCTTGACCTCATTTGCGGTGCATATCCATTCATTTTATTTTGATACATCGTGAGCTAGTTGTGATCCACTCCTTGCGTTTTATTTGTTATAAATGATTCCTTTTCTTTGACTGGATTCGTGTGCTCTATATTTTAATTATTGTTATGCTGTTCGCTATGGTTACAGTATGTGTGGGGCTTCACCAGATACGATGGAATTCTTAAATGCGTTCACACCGTATTTCTAATTTACCATTTTCCAAAGAAAACAATATCTCGTCGATTATCAGATGAAACTATTATTAAACAATGAATGTGTGTCGTTCAATACTTTTTCTTGCAGTGATAGTAGCAGCAGCAGCAGCAGCTGTATACACTTCTTGAGGATAACAGTTGAATTCTTCTCTGTCTAATTAAATTAAGTCTTCGTTGGCATGTAAACGCATCAAACAGTACATTAATTCGATTATTAAAAAGATTTGTGTTGCGAATATTTGTTTTTTTTTTGTATCAAAATCCGTGAAACAAGAAGGAAAGAAAAATTATTGAAATCGTAGGTGGAGATTTAGTTCAATGGAAGGACCTTTGTGTCCTGTTGTGAAACCAATACGTAAACACTTGAAGCAATATCCGTGTTTGGTGGCTGCTGAAAGTAACTTTTTCCTTGATTTTTCGATAGAATTGCACCCTTTCGCAATGCAACTAATGGTCGTCTGATGACCAATGGTAAATAGTTCTTATTCTTGTTTAAATAACTTTCAATTACTGTCCGGAGAGCCACTATTGATTGCCCGTTTGCCTTGTGGGGTACTGTGTTTTCCTTCACACTGGATGAAAATTTCCTTTTCTTTGCGCCCAACGAGATACCGTCGAAGAAAACAATCAGCTTTGGCTTCGCGGAGACGGAATGGAAAAAATTTTCAACACTTTCACACGCGCTACAACTGGTCGCAATTCGATAAAAGACTACTTCTCTAGCAGCTAAATGACACTGGGAATAATGTTTTCGAATGCAATTACAAATTAAATCATTATTTTTCACATGGTAAATGAAAATTATAATTTTCTAACAATTTCTTGTATTTTTTATTTCTTCCACTTTTCGTCTCTTTTATTTTTTGACATTTGAAATTTTGACATTGCGTTCACAGTATTTTCACAGTACACATTGTATTTGCCACAGTTCTTCGTTGAACGCTTTACCGCCACGATTAAATTGATCAGATACAATCATTGATTGTTCACCAATTTGTATGTCCAAAAGTTTAATACTTCGGTTTCGGTCATAATAAATATTGAGGTAAGGGAATCCTGAAATGAATCCTGAATCTACCAATATAATTCAATTAATTCCACACGCTGTATTTAAATCTACATAATTAGTCACTTGCATGATATTGGGGCAACATCATTCTGGTTATATACATAAGGAAATATAAAGTATATATCTTCTCAGTATTATAGGTCAATAATAACCATTAATTTAATCTAAATTTAAATCCTCGATTTCATTGAATGAATTTGTTCGACCATTTCAATTAATTAGGTACATTTCCTTAATCTAGTACAATTTCTATGTGTACTTCTAGTACAATGTATTTACGGTATAAATTTAACTTTAACGTGGTTCCGGTCTCGAATATTGGCATTTATTGCGATGGAGCGCTGTAATTTCCTGTCAAAGCAGACGGAATTTTCTGGAAACTCATTCTCTTTCATCGAGCTTCAGTTAACTTGTTATTGTTGTAAAGTTGTGAAGTGATTTGTGAATATTTTAATTTGTAATTAATAATTAATTCAATTTAGTGTTTCAATTTAAGTTAGTGTTCATTATACAAGTGCATCAAACGAAATCTATTAATGGTAAGTCACTTTTAAAATTAAAATTGAATTCATAATACAGAAGAGCTAATCATAACCGTGAAGCTACAGGTCCCCCGTTTTTTCATTTATATTCTTTAAAAGAATTCGAATTTCCTTTACTTAACGATAAATGAAATTTAATTTCCACCATTCGTTGAATATTAATGATACCATTGACAATGTCCCCATCTAATTCATTTAAGTTTAAACAAAAAAAAATGAATAACACAATTTTGTTTTTTGCGTCCACAATATTTGTATGCGAAACTTTTAATGACGCTCAAAGTTTCTCGGATTAATTTTATGTTCAGAGAATAGGACTCTTTGCCTGTTAGGCTGTTAGACGATAGAAACTTTATGTTGGTTGGTTACATTCAGATAGCAAAACAGATTCCCTCAAATTCACAAAAAAAAGGTACCGAATGGGTGAAGGACATAAATTGATGAATTTTCTTTAAGGGAAAAATGTCTCAATCGATGGCCACTCAATAATACAGTATGGTTAAGTGCCAGTTAAAAGGCCAATATATTAATCTCGTCTTCAACGATCTGTACATACTGAAAATTGAGATAGTCTAACGCAAAAGACTTCAAATTATTCCAGAAAATGAGAGAAAAAAAAATAAAATAAATTTTAATACCCGGCGTACAATACAAACAAGACCGGTATTTGGCTATGCATTGAATTGAAACCCATCACACGAATCAATGGATTCGGAGGCAGTTGAGAGATGGCTTCAAAGGCTAGAATTGTCTGAACATTACGATACAATAAAACCATTGAGATCATGAAGGGATCAAATGATTTGCCTCTTTATTTCATTCGGTACAAATTTCCGATGTTTGTATGTGAGCTATTTTTTTTTTGTTATTCTATTTCAATCATAGAATCGGTTTTTCCTTTCTTTATTTCAAGAAAATTAAACTTTAAAGTAAAGAAATGTTGGTATTCTCATTCCGGTGGTTTTAGTAGATATTGAACAGAATAAGGAAAACATGACATGAAGTGTCGTATCAAACAGATAAGATTGTGAAAATGAATTTTCTTTTTTTTTTTTCTCTGTTTTTATTGTGAATCAATGGAATAAGATTATAAAGTGAAACGCACGTTCGCTTGAAGGCATCCTTCAATATTCAATCGGGCATAACAAAATATTGTGATGCAGATTGATCAGGCATCCACATAGACACACACACACACACACACAAGAATTTTACTAATAAAAATGGTCCGATTTTTCTTACTTCATTCAATAGACTAACGATTTTGTATGATGCCTTTGATTATGCGGCACAATCATTTCATTTATCTATTTATCTTTTGAAATTTCATTTGATTTAAAGACTATATGAATGGTGAATTTGTCACATTTATATTCAATATTATTTTGGGGTACCACCAGTACACATGGAATGATATAGTGGAGCAGTATGGTTGAGCTACCCTCCTTCTGTGAAATTTTATATTGTGTATAATCGTACATGAGATAAGGAATGTTTTGGCACACTTGAAGTGTAATTTTCATTGAATTTTCTTATAAGCAATGATGGTGTGGGAACGGATGAATATTTATTGTGGCAAATAATGGGCAATCTAGATAACATTTAACCGATATTGACAGCCATAAAACCAACTTGCTTGCCTATGTAATTCGGTATAGCAATTTGATTCGATTGATAACTATTTAAATTTTCTGGTCTCTATTTCAATGTTGTACGTTAGAATTGGTAACGGATAATGACCAATATGTTGAGTTAGCAAGATTGCGTAGACACTTATTATTCGATTGATTGTAATGTGGGTGATGGTGGTGGTGGTACAATATACTAAATATTGTGAGACTGATTGGAAAACTTAGATATAAATTGTGTATGAAGATATAATTATAAGGTTGACCAAATAGATTCTTTGACACATCAAGAAAATGATTATAATCAAATTTCTTTAGTTGGTCTCTGTCTATTGGTTTAATTGTGTAATATGAAGATCTTATCAATTTTGAGAAGTTTAAAATCCATTTGACGCTGGGTTAATTTGAAACTTCTTTGATTGGATGGTTTTCGTTTGATCATTTGAATTTAAAATTATTGGTTTGGATCTTATCCATTTATGTTGAATTTAGGAGGGAAATTCGATTTCATAGCACTTGAAATTAAATTATATCCGTAAAATTAATAAGATCTGTAATCAGATCGTCACTCTTGAAGTATCAACCGATGACAGACAGCAAAGAACAGCAAAGAACAGAAAGACAAAAGTGTAAAAACTTTTCATCAAATTATTCAAGTAATAAGGATAACTCTTTCTGAGTATTTAAATCTACCATATGAGAAGTTGTTTATATAAAAGAGATGATCAAAAAATCTGTTCTTGTTGTAATACTAGACTGATGATATTTCATACGAAAAAACGATTTATTTCTTATTGTGGGTACATTATAAATTTATGCATTGGAAGAACTGAATAAACTGTAGGAGAATGATTGTGGGAGAATATCGACTGGTGTAATACTTGTCTGGAAGTTTATTTTGTTGAGTCTTTAAGGTTTCACAATACGCATGAATAAAATCAAATGGAGTTAAAATATAAGTAAAGGGACAAAAAGGAAGTAGAAAACGAAGAAGTATTGTCTTGTGTATCAGGGAAACATGCGTATTGGGGATATTCATAAAATATGTAAAATAAATTCACAGTTTAAAAAACTGTTTTTCCTTTTCTTTTTGTTCCATTTCATGCAATGGAATAGACTGAATTTATTCAAAGTTAAAGATTCATCAAAAACCATTAAAATCACTTTTGAGCTTTCGACACCGAAAAAAAAGGAAAGAAAATTTTCTAATAAATCGTTTATTGCAAAAAACAATTTTTAGATTGGAAAACTTTTTTCGTTGTTGTTTGGTTAGTTCTTTATAGTTTTGAGTGTTGGTTTTTACCAATTTGGATTATCACTTGTCAAACGGTTTTTTTGTTTTTATTTTGAAGCTTTTACGTTTCAACTTAAGTGAGATCTTATTGCTTCTTGTTTTAATATTTCATTTAGCATTGGACTTGAAAGGAATGATGTTAGATTTTATTATTTAAAATATAAAAAAAACTAATGAAATGTGAACGACCTTATCAAAAGGAAATTTTCATAATAAACAAGAGTCTCTTATATGGTAAATACCGTATACATAAATACTATTCTTCTGTTATTTTAATATTGATGCTAAATAACAAGACGGATATGAATTATTCAATAGAATTGCTATGTATGGCTTTAGTTATACGATTGCTTGCTTTCTAAAGTGGAAAATATTTTTCGAATGATTTTATAATTACATGTACGGATGGGTAAGAGAGTCCTTTTAACACCAACGTGATTTTCTATGTTGCTTTTTTATGTTCAAGGATAAGAAGGACAGGTGGATATATTCATTTTGTCATAGACGATCGTTTTTAGTGGGACACTTTGGGTCTGGGGTTTTTTTTTTTTTATATTCCATTTATTATGTCACTGCAATGGTTTAAGGAATTCATTGGGTCTCGGGAATAGATTCGTTTTTCTATTTTATTCAAAGTTCATTATGGACAATAAACTTCTCACTTACACGGCCAACGATGAACAACGTGATGATGTTGATGAATATTCCGTTTATCATTCCCAATTTTCATATTCCACGATTCATTGCTGGCTTGGTTCTGTATGTGTATGTGTTATGGTTAACAGTTGACGGCGATGAATTTTCCAAAATTTTCCCTGAAACCGAAGTTATTTTCGTTCGGATTATTTTCATTTCTATGAATTTTCGTTAAATAGAGATTTGGTTGGCGTCGATTTTCCGATACGTTGGCTTCAGTTGTGTCTCGTCAGTTGACTAGATTACTTGTATATCGTGTGTTACGGTTGTTAAAGAAAAATTTTGTGGTTTATTACGACATTATTTATTGTGTATTGCAAGAAAATAAAAGTATTGGTGTATGAGGCGAAATTTATTGCCCTCTAATTTGTGAACACTTTGGATAGTGGTTAACAAGAATAGTTGAAAGTTTATGATCAAGACGACAATATTTCTATCATTTTGTGTTTTTGGGTGAAGTATGAACAGTAGAAGTCTGTTGTGTTTTTAGTTTAAGTCTCATTGAATTAAGGAACTGCAGTTTATATAAGAAGGACCTAAATATACCGTTGATGTTTTTTATTTTATGTCAATGAAAGCATAATATTTTTTTTTAAAGATTAAAGAAATTGTATTATATCGAATGTTATTTAACGGTGATTGCCTTGTGAATGATGTACCATCGAGAATGGTTTTCTTTTTTTGTCGGTTATTTGGGTGAAAGTGTGAAAAAGGTGTAATAACGTTATAGGTGCGATTTATCGTTTTATATTGTCTCTAAATTTGAATTCAATTTTCATCATAAAAGGATAAACTAATAATCCATTTAGCCGTAAAAACGTAAAGATGAAAAATCTATATAATATTTTATCATCTAACAGTATGAGTGAGTGTATTTTATGTATTATGAAATCTGACAAAAAGGTGGTTAAATAAAAAGTGTGCAAATATTAAGACAACTTTAGTGGTACGGGGTATTAGGCCCAGCGAAAAAGAAGTGAATCAAGTGTATTTTGGCACAGCAAAGTATTTGGCAACAGAATTGAATAAATTTCAGTATTTGGAATAACCTCAGATATACACAGGTGAAAAATAAATGTGTAACAAATGAGTGTATGCAAATTTTTCATTTCCATAGGCTATATAAAATCAGTCTGTATGGTGTCTATGAAAAGCAATCATCTTATAGTAGGGACCCTATTCAGTTATTTCTTATTCTTTATTTTATTTCACTCAATAGTTTAGGGTGGATAAGAATTTTATATTTGAAAAAAAAAAAAAGAATAGAAAAGAGTAAAAGATTGTATCTTTTCCGTCAGCTCACGATATATTTACATTTTCTATAAGAATTTTGTATGTAGAGTTCAGAATCAGAGAATTTAATCAACAGCGAGAAAAACCATATGAAAATATGCGTAATGAATTCTATAGTCAATTGTTTATATTGGCAATGGTATGTTGAATGATATTCAGATGGTGTACAGTTTTTAAATAAAAGATGGTACGAAACATTTCAATTGAAAATCATTTGAGTGAAGAATTGTTGAAGAAAAATCAATTCTTTGATGGTAAATCAAAGATAAAAAATGGACCATTCAATCATTCAATTATTTCCTATTTGATTGGCGGAGTTGAAATCATATATTCTTTGTTTATTATTCAACTAATAAATTAACAATTTGGTATTCTATCGAATCATATTCAAATATGTATGATCCATTAATGTGAAATTGATATTCTGTTCAGGATATAAATTCAAAATAGACAAAGTTTCTCTATATTTGTTGTTTTTTTATCCGTTTTAATAACGAGAGTTTATTAATGAATTTGTTATACGTTTGATATTTAAATTAACGGTGAAAATAAAAGAAGAAGATGAAATGAATTATGGTTTTCCCATTAAACCGTGTAAATGGAAAATAATCAAATTAATATCAATGATAAAATTCAACTTGATAATGGTTCATTCACTGTATGCATGTGTTGGGATTTTATTCGAATGGAAATTTTATAAATGAATAAATTTTATCTATTACGTTTCTGGATGTGGAATAATTGAAATTATTTCATAATTGGTGTAAATTTTATAATTTTTTTTTTTTTTATTTGAAAATATACACAAAGTTAATGGCTGTTAATTGGGGTGGATGTTATAATTTGAGATAATTAGTAATTTATGTGTGTTGATACTTGGTTGAGATAGAGTGAGAGTAAGAGTTGATAACAGTGTGGGTGACTGTTTTAAATGATTTGATTGAAATTGAGTACTGTACTTTTGGGTTTTATGCTCTTATTACTTGTCTGATTGGGTATGTAATAAGTGAGAGACACCGTTAAGTTACTGGTACTTTTGTGTTTGGTATATATGGAATCACGCATCATTTAAAATCATTGATCCGATCAAAGTCCTCACTTGAAAATAACCAGATATTTTGCACTTGAATGCTTTTGCCAGATATAATGGGGGGTTGGCGACTGGAATATGAAAAGGCTTTTTTTTTACCTAGAAGGATTTATAGATTCGTATATTGTGTATTGATACAAATTTCACCTTTTCAATGCAGTAAGAATTTCGAATCCGTTGCTTTATGTTTTGCCTTTTATTTTGTAACCGTTTCAAGTTTGGTATTTCCTACATGAAACTCCAGTTTGAATAAGAATCACCATAAAATCTGTTATTTTGTACGCAATTTTGATTCTCCTGTATTCAATTGGAAAATATTTTCTATGGAAATAACAATTTAATTGTATATTCAGTCAAATATTTCGCATGTAATATTCATATGTAATGTAATTATACACATGGTATGTATTCAATGGTATTTATAATATGACATTCAATAATCTAAATGGTTTTAATTAAAATTCCAAGACGTTAAATGTTTTGTATAATATGATGTGATTATATTTATAGATCGTTACAAGCGTTTATGTTTCATTGCTTTGGCACATAATTTACCTACTCGTATTACTAAAATATACGTCCAATAAAGGTAAAATGTAAATCTTCAGTTAAGAATGGTGGAAAATGAAAAAAAAAAAACAGAAATGGAATTTTCTACTTTAGTTTAAACACATGAACTGAATGGATGTGAATAATTGTTTTTAATGGAGTGAGAGGATATTAACGAAGAGAATAAAGTTAATGGGTAGGATTGAATAACTTTTGCAAACAATTCTAAAGGTGTTTTACGGTATATAATTCAGTTTGTTGTTTGCTATTTTTTTTTTACTTTGGATGTGCATACCGATGGCAAACCTCAGTTTTGTATCTTAAGTCTTTTATGATGGCGAATTAGAACAGAGATTTTATATTCATTATTGTTGTCATGCAAGATTTCAATTTAACCAGAATTTGGTGTCTTTTGTATAGTTCAGATTCAACAATATGGTATTAGATGAAATACATTTGAAGTGTACTGTGGAATCTCTCTATTTTGTTTGAAAAGAATTTTCCAATTTGGTACGCAATGAGAAAACTAAATGACAATTAAAACCAAGTAATGTCATGGCACATTTATGTGATAATCAAAGTAATGTGTATGTGTATTAGATGAATTAATATGAGACACTGTTCTGCTTTTCCAATTGGGTATTAGAGCCATTGTTGATGCTATGTTTTTGTATACTTGAATAGAGATAGTGACTGTCTTTGGCATCCGAATGCCTTATGACTCTCTGTTGAATTAAACGAATGGGCCTAATGAAATGTGAATAAATTCACAATGTTGAAATTATTAAATTAGATATCAGTGTAATTACATACTTATGTGTGTCTTCTTTCTTTTTTTTTATTTTGGTTGTGGATGTTGCTATTGAACAGAATGGTGTTGACATAATTGAATCAGATTGTTAATGTTTCACAGCAAATTTGGGTTTTCCTTTTCATTTAAATGATTTTAATTTCTTTATGCCAATTCTCTGTGTATGTTTTTTTCTTTCTTTTCACTAAATGATGTTGATTCCTATGGTGTTTTTATTTTTGGTAATTTAATTTTATGATAGAGTTTCTTTTACAATTTTCCTATTTCCTTGTGATGATTTTTCACATTAAAATATCATCAAAAGTGAAATAGGAAAGAAAATTTTCTTATTATTTACATTATACGGTTGCGTCTGGTTAGGATTTTATTTATTCTGTGTATATTCTCTGTTGGTTAACAGTATTTCCGTAATTTTGTTTGATAAGATTCCAGGCGAAATGATTTGATGCAAAAAATAAAAGGGAAATCGGGAACACATCAGTTCAACACATTTTGCTCAAGACAGTTAATTTCCAACGAGTAAAAATAGAAGAAAATTTTCTGTCATTTTCAATGGGATATTTCAGTCCTCTCTTATCATTGGTATTTGTTTTATATAGAAAAATTTTCAGTTTATTTATTTTTTTTATTATTATTATTCGCCTTTTTATAATAAGAATATTTTTCATATTCCATTTGACATTTAAAAAGGAAAAATAAGAATGGGATATAAGAAATAAAAGAAGAAAATCTGAGTGGTTAAGACCTAGAAACAGTTCACGAATGAAGAGTGTAAGAAGTCATTCTATTTTATTGTCTAATTCACTCGATTTTATATGCGTGACTTTCACAATGATCTGACTTTAGTTGTTTGGCACTCACTGGGTGTATGTGTTTCTGTGCGATGTAAATATTCATGGGATCCTTGCCATTATAATCCCAAGTGTCAGTTCTCGGATGGGTGACAAACACACGGGGTATTCTGTTAGCCATGAACAATGTTTTCTTTTAGGTGGAAGGTATAGAGGAATGGGTTAGAGAAAACTGGAAAAAATTGGAATCTATGGACTGGTTGATACATTATCTAACAACGAGAAAAATTTATAAAGCCATTTTCTATACCAAAATACGAAGAAAAAATTGGAACTAAAAAGAATAGGAATAACCAAACTCAGCAATTGTAAGTGAACCAATTCAGATTGTGAGGGGGACCACTGAGTATGTTATGGATGTGAAATATCAAAATGTTCTCTTCTATTCATCGTGTACGTTTATGTTTTCTTGTTTTTCTTTCCATAAAATGTTCTCCTTTCGCCATGAAATTTTTCCTTTTGATTTATTCCGTATGAGTTTTCTTGTCACATACGAAAAATTTTAACTCTGGTTGGTTTGGTTTTTCGTTGTTATGAATGTTTTTTTTTTTTTGTCTTCTGTTACTTTTCTTTCGGTGTTGTTGTTGGTGATACGTTTGTGCCAAAACCTTAAACATGCGATTTTTATGTGCTTGGATACGCAATCGAATAATATTATGAGATAGAAAGACTTGGTATTTTTTTTTAGATTAATTATGACACGACAGATATTCATCTTATGCGTCTGTCTTATATAACATGTCTGCATTAGAAAATCCATAAATTTTTATACCAATTCGTTTCATATAGCCGCAATTTGGTAGTCATTTCTCTGTTTGACTACTGCTGTTGTTTATTGTTGTTGGTGGATGTATGTACTTTTATACTAATGTTATCATCTAACTGTCTGATAAATATGCGGCAACCAAGAGAAAAAAAAAATATGAAAATGCCTCTTGGATCATCTAACAAATTACTCTCGAGGCAATTGTTATTAGAGTTTCGTTAGTTTGTATGTTGGGGGTGGTAGGTGGTACAATAACAAAAATCAACTGGAAAAATATTATGTTGTCCGCCTTTAGGACTCATTCCATGGTTTTCTCTCATTTCTTAAAATGCCATTCATGTTTTTTTTTTTGATTCGTTACGAATCTTCTATGTTAGCATAAGTAATTCATATATTTTTCAAGTAAAATATGACATAAAGTATGTAAAACATACATCATCACACATTCAGAACAATAGAGATTGAAAAATAACGGAGCAAAAAGAATAAAAAAAGAAAGAACTGAAATGAAGACGAAAAGATTCTTCCATTGGATCATTATGATTATGACTGTGACTAATGTTAAAGATGGAAGAGTTAAAATTCACGGTTTCCTTGTTGACTTTACATGAAGAATTCATTTGCCATTCACAAAGATATTCAACGAAAAGTAGCTGAATTCATAATGGATTTTATATATTCTTATGTGATTTTTTTTTATTTTCTTCTTTTCATTTAAATTTTCTTCTCATTTTTTTTTTTTATTTTTATTTCTACTTGGCTCAAAAGTTGAATGCTGCCAAGTTGTTTTTTTTTTTCCTTGCCTCATGTTTTACTGTTTTTGGGGAAATCTGCAAATCATGTTTAACAAGTTTTCGTATTTGGAAAAATGTCTTCTGATTTTTTTTTTTTAATGTTTTCGTGAATTTATAAATGGGTAAGGAATAACCTTTTGAATTGAAACTCTCTTGTCCTTTTCTTCTTTTTTGAACATCACCATAAAGTAAAATAGAATTCGCAATAGAAATTTTTATTAAAAAACACAGTGAACATAAGCACAAGTTTTATTCGGTAACTCATTTCAAATGTTTAAATTCATCTGGTAATGTATAATTTTTAATTTTTTGACAAAGAGGTTGACACTTATGTGATTTAAAGTTACATTATATTTTCAACTGTTCAGACAATGATACTCTTCATGTTATGATTAATATACCATCACTGAATAATAAAAAAGAAACTGTTTAAAATGTATTCCACTTCAGTAACAGTGGCTTTTATTCTTGTAGATTTTAAACAGTTTATTTTCCGTTGATTTAACTATTCCACTGATTTGCCATATGAAATGGGAACGGGTGGGATAGTATTATGGGATGATTGAAAATGATTTCCGTATTAAGATGAAACCATCACCGTATAATAGAAAATTAGGTTAAATGTTTGGAATCCTTTTGTTGCCAGTTTAAAATAAAAAGTTTTTTTTTTTTTGTTTTTTGGTATGTAGTTCATATATGCAATCAGTGGCCGACGAGTAGTAAGAGAGCGTCAAAAATTCATTGCAATTACATGTGTTCACAAATGCACATTTCACAGCTAAATATTTCCACTTTATTTTAATTCACAAATTTCAGTTGGATTCACTTAAATCCACTATGCGAATCCACTTGGTCTTAAATGATTTTGAACGTTATCCTAAATTTTCTGTTGGGATTGTTTTTAGGATTTTATTATTTTGAAGATGGAATACATGGCATGAGTAGAACATTAACGGCCATATAAAACACAAGGCAGTTACATGGAACCTAACAATTTTTAGTTTAAGAGAAAACTATTAGAATGGATGAAGAATCAACGGAACAAAAAAGTATTAGAATCATTTGAGAGGAAGAGATTTTTTTGTAAAATCAACCAAAAACTATTCGCAAAGGAATAGTGGAATAGTAAAATTTTCTGGCAAAGATAAATTACAATAAATTTTCGTTACGATGTAGTAGTCTGCTGTACGTTTTTTTGTCTATTTGATTCGTATCCCGTTGCTGTTTCTGTGATGTTCCATTAGAATCTGGCAAACATTTGAATTGAACGAAAACAAGAGAAGAGCCAGAACTTCCATACACTGATGTTTGTTCATATTTTTAAGTCCGGTTTTTTATGTTTTTCATCTTTCTGGGGAGGATGGGCGCATTATACAGAAAGCTGATGAGCATTAGGGCAGCAAAGGATGGCATTTTTGGCTTTTTACGAAAAGAAATGGAAGAAATTTCAATATTTTAATACCTTTGGATGGTCCAGAAAAATGGTTAAAATGTTTTCGTGTGTATGTTATGTTACAATTTTTTTTTTGTGTGCTTGGCGACTGTGTATTCTTTCACTTTTGTCTGACTCTGAAATAGTCATGGGATTTTACTGTTAAATCCGCGTATGATAGTCAAATCCAATGTACTTTGAGAAAACAACCACACACACACACATAATGAATTCTCTGACGGAATTGAAAAGTTTGCTGCTTTTTTTTTTTTTTTTTTTTTTGTTGTTGTTTTGTTACTGTGTGAAACATTCTTTTCCATGAATTTTTCACTAAAGTATGCCAATGGTCCATGATAATTTGGAGTGAGTGGTTACAGTACTTTGTGTTATAAGCAAACCCGTTTACTGGCAAGTTATCCTTACACATAATACAGAGAAAAACCGGAAAATTGAACACCAAATTATTGTAATATTTTATTTAAGTTATTATTATGAGAAAGTTTATGCTTTCTCATTTGGTGATGGTGTTGTGCTACCATTAGAACAAAACAACGAAACAAAAAAAAATTATAAATTTTTTGTATTTTTGGGTAGAGTTTTCTGTTACTTTTTTTCTTGTATTAAGGAATGAACACAGAATCTCTGTATTAGATTCAAGGAAAAGTTACCCACAAAAAAAAAAAAGGAGATATATTTTCGCAATGGTTGATGATAAAAACGTTAGATATTCATTTTACGCAAAAACACACACACACATTGAGTTGAAAACAGAAACGAATGGAAGAAAAAATTCAACAGCTCTGGTACCTGGCGGAAAATAAAAAGTTTTAATGCGAGAAAGCCTAATTTATTTTGTTGCACGTATAGAATTTCGGATATAATTTTCTTTTTTGCTCTTCTGGTTTACCTTTTCGCTCATCATTGAATTAGACGTAAAAGTAATTCACGGTGAACAATTAGTTAAAACGAAATTCAACTTGAGACTTTTACTCATGAATCACTGGAAAATCAAACTCTTACAAAAGAAACGAAATAAACCAGAAAATAAAAAGGAAAATTCAGTTAAAGTTCTATGAATGAAGATTGTCAGACTATTGAGTTTTGAGACGTGATAACAATGTTTTTTCTTTTTTTTTTTTTTGGGAAGAACATTAAACCCCTAAGGAGGAATAACATACAAAAGCATTAAATACTTATAATTGATCAAATTAAAATAACTTAAGATTGAAGAAAAACATGAAATTTATTGAAAAATACGGTATTAAAAGTCAATTTGTCAAAATTTTTCTTTTGCTTTTCATAAAAAAAATATGATTCTTTGTGAGTGTCTCGCGTAAACAATTAATGTAATGGATTTGACGGTGGTAATAATTTAACGGACAGTGTTTTTTTTTACTACGTAATTTTCGGTTGTATGAATTGGGTGCGGGAGGATCATAAATAATTATTGTTTTGATAAGAATTCATGACCCATAACACCGAAAACTAATAGCCAAGTTGTTGGCCAAGAAAATAAAAAAAAAGCGAAGAAGTGAAAGAAAAAACATACAGCGAAGCGAAAACAAAAACAACAAATCCATATGAAATTGGATGGAAGTAAAATTGAAGTAAAGAAAAGTAAAGCAAAAAAAACGAGAGAAAATTCACCTCCTCGAGTCGTCCAAGTTGTGAATTTTAAAATTTACAACTTGAAAATGTTTTTTTGTTGTTGTTGCTGCTTCTTTTGGCAAAAGTAATTTTCTTCATATGCGCTCCACACCGGATCCTTTTATGAAAGGTGGAAAATAAGTTTCATAAGAAAAACACTTTGGCTAACTTTCCGGACATGTAGACGAATCATACCAAATTGAATGTTTATTTTACTTTTTTTTCTCTGTTGCTTTTCGGCCTGTCCTGTAGTTAAAAAAATAAAAAGTATTTCTTTGTTTTATATTCTACTGTTCGTCCATCCATAGGAGATCTAATAAATTACGGTCAATGTGTACCAGATTTTGTAGCAATATTCTTTCGATCCCATGTTGAAATGTACACGAGAGTAGAACATCTTCATCATTCCATCAGGTTAAATAGAGAGATCGCAATGTAATCGAGTATAAGTGAGAGTGTATACTTTTCAAACTAGAAAATAAAAACTTGCCGTTGGGTGTTTCACAATTTTTTTTTTTTTTTGTTTTCCCGATTTTTCTAAACAACCTTTATTCAACTCATCGATTTGCCAAAAAAAAAAGAATGGAAATCGAAAATACCCGACGACATAAAAACAAGAAAAATTGGGAAAACTCTTAATGTGTACCACTGTATAGTCGCCAACAATCAGTGACAAGAATACTAAAATTCTTATCAAGAGATAAATATTACGTATCAAAAGTATAAGAAGAAAGTTTAAATTTCTCAATTACTTTGATATCATTCGAATTTCGATAGAAAAAAAAAATTCTGTTCTTTATTCCTCTGTTTTCATTGTGAGATGGGACGAAGAATGGGACATACCAGCGAAAAAAAAAGTTCATGACATGACCTCTGGCTAAAAGCTTTCAAATTAAACCAAATAAAATATATCGTAAGGTAACAAACTAAATTCACATGAATAGGATTCTATTACATTCAATGTTTTTATTCGGCTAAAGTGATAGAAGTGGGTGAATAGAAAAAAGATTGTCTCTATTTCATGCCTAACCCGTTTCCTTTTGACACTTCAGTATGAAAATGTATGCGTTCGGTGACGGAACTAAACAATAAAAAAGAAAAGAAAACTGGAGGCGATCAAGTATAACGGATACCACTTCTTAGTAACCGTTACAGAAAAGAGTAATGAACATACATCTAAAGTAAAAGTTTTCCAAAATGCCGATATAATTTTTCTGTTGGTTCTTCATGGACCATGGACCATTGTAACAACATTGTTGATTGTCTCTCTAACTAACATTTTGTTAGCCCATAAAAACATTTTCTTATTTTGTTTTCCTATGTAGTAATGAAGGTTATGGGATAAAACCAAAGTTGTTTCTGTTGATTTTGCTATTTCAATGTTTTTATTTTATTTCATTTACCCGCACTACATTTGAGAAATGTTTTCTCTCGAATGTTTTTAATATGTTCATTTCCTTTGGAATTATAATTTATCTTCTGACTATCAAATATTTGTATTGACGACAATGAAAAAAAAGAATCGCAAAAGCATATTCACATTACAGACACTACATGTATGTAACTGAAGAAATCATTTTGAATTGTATTTTAGTGCCAAAAACTCTTATAACACAGTGAAACTAAGTCGAAAATAACCGCCCAATAACCATTACGAATAGCGTAAGCATTTAAGACAATGAATGGACTTTTACCCTCTAATAAGTTGGATACACATTCAAAAGAAAAAGAATATTTCCAACTGACTTGAGGAATGGATAAACATAAAAACTCAAATGAAAGTTATATATTTCTTAAGAAAATTTTCGGTTTTAACGATAGGAATTTCATTCGAATGGAATGAAAATTGCGTTCAAATTTTGATACGGAATTGATGGAAAGAAATCGTTGGGCGTTTTGTTTTTTTTTCCATGGGGGCGCGAAAGAGTAGAGAAAACAAAAACAAACAAAAGGGAGCAACAGAGAAAGAATAAAATATTAAATTCGTTTTGTGTGATCAAGCAATTTCATTAAATGTTTTTATCTATTGAACGAACCGTGTGCCTTGATAATTTCTAAATGGGCTAAAATTGAAATTCGATTCCTGTCTGAAATCTTTACCTATTTCCCTGATGATAATACCATTGGATTGGGAAATGAATGATGCTGCTGCTGCTATGTAATCATTAACAATGACCTCAACACACTCAAATTTTACCGATTAAAACCAAACCAATGTCCGTTTTAACCTCATACTTCAATTGAATGGCGAAAACAGATCCCATGTCGACTTATCATCATCCAATTGAACTAGCGGCAAAATAACATTTATCTATCAACGTGATATAAAGAACAAAAAAAAAAGAAGAAGAATTCATGTATTTCCAGAACAAAAAGCTAACATATCCGTCTTCAATTCACATTTGAACCTTTTTCCCGTTTTTCCTCTAGAGCTTGTACCATATACGAGTGGTTTTATTTATAAGCGATAAAACAAATCCAATTAATAGCATATGAAGTGAAAAAGGGATTATTGAGGGGTTTAGTTTTTTTCTGTATTTGTGAATTCCATTTTCTTATACATTAGAAACGCATTGAAGAATTTATTTAGTGTTCAATGCTATCAAACATGAAATATGAGGGTCTGGCGAGAAAGCCAATTCTTAATAAAAAACCATCATATGAATTGTTTGTGTGAAAAAAAAGTCTTCGCCCATCCCTTAATGCCTTTAAAATTCGTTGAAAGTAAAAGCGAAAATTTTTATTTTTTTTTTTGTAGAAAAACGAGAAAATTGATAGGAAAAAATATCGTTCAGTTGGTCGTCATCAGCGACAAGATGTTTCCAATATGGTACCAACAAACCATAATTTTATATTTGATACCATTTGGTATGGTTGATGGTACTTTCTCTTTTCAATAATGGCTGATTTAAGATGTAACAAGTGATAAATTATTTCCTTTTCATGTTAAATTTTGTTTGCATATTATATTTTCTTTATTTCTTTTTATTTTTGGTTCATAATGTTGAATGTTTTGGTTGGAAAGTCTACAGATAATTAATTGACCATCATATCAAACGTGATTTCAATGTTATCACGTAATTTTTCATTATTTTCTTGGAGGGTAAAATAAAGGGAAAAGGTGTTCACCTTAGATGGGTGGATATGATGAAGTGTGTTGCGTGTGTATGTTACCCTAAGAATAAACGGGAAAGAAAATTATTGAATAGAGAACCATTAAAGTATAATTTAGTCAACGGTGTTTTTCATCTGGTAGACAAAGTAGTTGATGCTATTGAATACTTTTTTTTTCTTTCTTTCTATTATCTACTTATTGGTTTTTATTAGACTAATAAAATGGCATTTATTGGAAATGAAATCATTAGGGTAGAGAAGGTATGGAAACCTTTCGAGTATTCTCATCATCATCTTCGTGTTTTTTGTTCCAAATTGGGGTGGTGGTAATACCATACCAATATTGGGTATTCTTTTGTATTGATTTGAAGCCAATAAATCGAATTTAATTGATTTGAATGGAGGCTAAATTAATACGATTGGTAATTCGATTATGTTGTAATGTACAAGTTATCATATTAGTGAATTTTTATGTGATTACGTAACTGAATGCTCTTATTTTCTATTTATTTGTTATTTAATGAATTCTTTAATAACAACATTTTTATTTATTCTCTGTCTTAATTTATTTTTGCAGATGGATAAATGAACCACAAGCTATATTGAAATACAAGTGAATTGCAGATTATAATAAAGAAGAATTGAAATTATATCGAGCACATTCAACTGAATAATTGAACTGAAATAATATTTAACAACAAAGGAATATAAGAAAACGAACTTCAATTAAATGGTATATTAAATGATTTATAAAAGAGTGCTTTTAATAAAAATAGTCTTGATGAGTATTTGAACAGGAAAAGTGAAGACTTAAGACTTGAAAGGCATCACTTTAAAGTATTTTCATAGAACATTGGAGAATAAAAGAAATATTTAGAAATTACAAAGGAAATACCAGAAAGAGATTAATGAACATTGTGGATTTGATATTAATTTCTTCACAGGATTTATATTCTTAAATTTTCTTTTTGCCATTCTGGTTGCCTGTTAAATATCTGTTATGATTCAAATTGTGTGCATTTGTAACAGCATGGCTAAATTATAAGTCAGTTATCACTTTATGAAATATGCTTTTTATATTGAAAAATTCAAGAAATAAGCAAACGGAACAAGAATATCGTATCAAATAAGAAAACTCAAGTACCAAGTGTATTTGAATTTAATATTGGTAATATAAAACATCATCTCGTTTATGAATATTTGCATAAATATTGAAAGTCACAGACACATTAAAGGACTGGTCTCTCTTTTTCCCTCTCAGCCAAAAACTGAAAAATCAGTAAAAGAAGTACAGTATCACAGTGAAATAAAAACAACAAGAAAAAAAAAAATGTGAATAAAAAGAAAAATCCATGGTATGATTTCCTTTTGTGTTAAACACAGTGAAATATTAAACGATATTCTAGATATTTAAAAAGAAAATAGCAAAAATAAAAAACCGTTAAAGTGAAATAAAATAGAAAAGAAAACGATATGAATGAAGAACAGTACAGTGGTGGTTATAAAAGCCGTTTCCTGTCTTTTGTGGGGACATAAAAATGTCCTTCTAAAGCCTTCCAGGCATTGTGAAAACTCTATTCTTTCAGTATTCGAGTGTATTTTTCAATGTGGCGCACACAATATTACAACATTAAAATAAAAGAAAACGAATCGTAATATATACACATCATCAAGTTGATAAAGAATAGAATTATATACTGGCGACAGTGCTATTTAATGAATAATGTGAATAATAATTGAAGTTCTTTCATTTTAAATAAAAAAAAAGAAAAAGATAACGCATTATGCAAACGAAGAATAGTGTTACAGAATCATAAAGTGAATATAATACAAGTGAATTTGAAACAAAAAAAAAGATCGTATGAAACAGGATCATATTGTGATAAATGATGTGGTTTGTAATAATATTTAGTTGAAAAGTGAGAAAACGAACCCATCCTTAATACAAAAATTAGTGAGTGTGAGTGTAAAGTAATAGAAAGTTATTGTGTTTTTGTGATTTCTCTGTTAATTTTTTGTGGTTAACAAGAGGAAAATACATAAATTCATATTTATGTAATAGTGTATTACATGTGGTGTATGATCAGTTTAGGTGTATAGAAATAACAGGAAATAAAAATAAATAGACAACAAAAGGATGATGCGGCTGGAATTAAATCTACTTTTGTTTGTAATCAGTGAGTATGATGTTGTATAATTAAATTCCATCTCTTATCAATGGACATGTTGAGGATAACGACCCTCTTTGTCCATTTACTTCCACATTGGTAATGTGACTCTTACCATCCTGGAGGTATCTGTACCGGAATTCAATTTGAATTTCGAATCAGATAAAACGAAGTAAAAAATTATTGTTATTAATCGCATGGGATTGATTTAATTTTTAATTATGAATTCATGTAAAATAATTAAGGATTCACTTGAACTGAGAATATTTTTTTTTTTAATCGGGTTGTGGTATTGTCCTAATTTGTTGATTTAGGATTTCATCTCATTTAATCTTGATCAAGTGGAAAAAAGGTAGATAAGTGTCAATAGAAATGAATTAACCTTTTTTGAATGATTTCATATTGTCTCTCTGGTGAGTTGAAATTATTTTTTTATTCATTTGGTCTATTTGGTTCTTGCAAAACCACTGTTTTGATATATAAAATCAACGATTAATCATCTGATGAATGTCTCTTGATTTGATACAGACATAGACGATGTAAATTTATAGGCTAATTGGATATTATTATCATTATTTATGCGCAATTCGAAGAGCTGATTTGATATTATCTGTTATTCCTTTTGTCGTTTCTTATCCTAAATGAAGATGAATTTTAATTCACGTGTTTTGTATACAGTAGGATCATTAAGTTTGTAGAAATCTAATAGCAATCAATATTGAGATGGTATCCTGATTATTCTTTTATAGAATGAATGTGAATTAAATGGGTTTCAATGGACTATTTATTCTTTAATAATATTCCAGTTTGGTTAGGTAGAAATCACTGCGTGAGCGTAATTTGCCTTTGGGATATACTAAAAATAAGAAAGAGACGATCTTTTTTATTTGGTATTTCTTTGCCATTCTATGACATTAAATGTTCATAAATTGTTACCAAATATTCACTCAAATGGAACGGATTCGGAAAAATTTTCAAGTAAAAAAAAAAATATAAATTAATCATTTTCCTAAGTTTCCGACCTTTTGTTCGATGAGACCAAGATTAAATTAAGAGTTTAATGAAAAACTTTTTCTCCCAATTTTATCGGTTAAAAATTTTCGCGTATCGCTCACATAATTTCCATTGAAATCAACTGATGTGATGCCACACGGTATTACTTGTATGGACAACACCGGTTTCTTCATTTGGGATTTTCTGGTACAAAAAAAAAAATTGTTTCAAATAGTCAAACCCCTTTTTTCCGTGTTTACCGTCAATACACATTCCATGTTGAGTACAATTTTTTCTCTGTTGTTATTACCATCGTTGGTTATTTAACTGATTCATTAATAAAATTAATTATTCATTGAAATTTGCTATTTTTATTTTGTTTCTGTTGTTTACTTCATTGCTAATCACATAATATTAAATGGATTCCATCAATGTCTCATAGGAGAGGTGTTCTTCATTGTTTATATGTGTGGTGTATTTGTTTTATTATTATGGGGTTGCTATCGTTCCAATAATTTGCTATCTTGTGGATGACTCGTGTATTAGAGATGCGGTTAGTTTTTACTCAAGTTCTTCAAGTACTTCAGAATGTTTCTTTTCTGTGTTAAATTCATGAACCATGATAACAGTTTTTCTTTGTTTAACCACCTTCTTGAGTGCCAACCCAGTTTAGCTGAATGTTGTTAATCGAAAAGGTAACGAATTTGTTACGTTGAAGTTTACGAAGATAAGATGTTTGTTTTTTTTTTTTTTCGTCTTGTTTGGTTCTTTGAAGGCCTTGGAATGCTAAAGATTTTGGTGAGAAAAAGAGAGAGAGAGAGTTACCTTTCATTACCATACAATCGAACTGAGTGGCAGGAAAGAATGGAATGGAAAAATTTTAAATTGATGAAAATGTGAAAGAAAAATGAATCAGAAGGTTTAATGTTTTTCTGACTCACTTGAATTCGGGGTTGTTGTTGCCATTTTTTCTTTGCTGTTTTTTTCCATTGCAATCGAGATTCTCGCCAGATAATTTTTTAATTTAAATCCATTATTCAGACACACCTTAACACATCTCAGTCTAATGTCATGGAATATTTAAACACCTAAATAATTATAGGCTGTGGGCGGTTTCATGTAATCGAGCATGCAAATTACATTGCCATCTTTCTAACGTTGTATTAAGTTTCAAACTGTAGATGTTTCTGCTGAATATTATTCAAACGGATATCATTAAAATGTACCTGATGGTATAGTATAAAAATGATAGACAGTGGAAAATCGGTTGCATAAAATTGAAATAAGATGAAAATATCGTACTTGACATTAAATCCCTAACGGAAAAGAGAAAGAAAATAAAAATTACGATGAAATGAAGTTGATCCTACATTGACTTGGCGTGTGTTGTTTCATATTTATTTTTTTTATAATCAATGAAAACCATTTTATCATATCCTTAATTTGGTTCGACATTGGTATCAAAATTGTGAGCTTAAAAATAAGAACCGATTCTATATGATATCATAAATTTAATATTAAGCATATTTGAGAAAAGATAAATAGGAAGAGTATATATAACAGGGAATAAATAAAAAATAAGAATTGTATATAAAGAATTTTATGGATAAAAAGATAATCCACGTACCAACGATATCCACCTGAAACTTATTATTCGGTTTAAAGCATTTAGCTAAACTGCCTACTTCTTGGATATTAGATCAGGTTGGCCCATCTATAATATAGAGGTGCTTTATCTGTTTGTTATTCGCAGTGAAACAGAATGAGAGGCAATAACGACCGGAAACATCGTTGGTGTTTCAGCTTAACTCATGAACGAAAAAGTCATAAATAAGTTGGCAAATGAATTGAGAATGGAGACAACATACAACATATACAAAGACAGATAGAAAGTGGTAGTAGCTAGGGCCAAGTGGTGATGGTAAAAGTTTATCTGGATAGAAAATTTCTTATGAGATACTCAGTTATCTGTTGGGTTAGGGTGTGGACTATCTGTTATGACCTCAATGCCAATACGATTATGGTTTAATGCCACCTACATTGAATAATCACAAACGATTAGATGAGTATTACGCAGCTCAGTATACAGAGTCAATGATGACTGAAAAAAAAAGAATAAAACATAAATGAATGATATCAAATAATATGTATTTGTTCAATGTTTAAGGGTAGTACATCGTATTGTACATATAAAAATTTCTGGTAAAAACCAAATACGAAAATAAAATATTGATGATTTCTGTTTTCATTTTCCAAATGACTGATAAAATGGTTTTGTGAATCTGAACCAGATCATTGTATGATGACAACATGAATTATTGTTCTGTGTATGGTACCGATGGACCATAATCCCAATACGTTTGTGAATCAAAAGTCCTATTGGATCATTTCATTGAATTCCAGCCATTTCTCGTTCCTTAATAAACATTTTTTGTGTCTTCTTATGCTTTGGTGTTGGAGTTTTTCCTATAATTTTTCGTTGTGCTGCCTCTAACACAATAGCTAAAAGTAAAAACCATTGAAACAAACTCATGGGAATTTATATTCTCTATCGTAATACGTTACCATTCTTCATGAACGAAATACACTACCAGAAATCTCAATAGAAAAAGAAAAACAAAAAAAAAAGATTTTTCATTCAGTTTGAATTATGTTTTCCAGATTGCAATCAATTCATTCGGTTGCAAATATAAAATAATCACATGGATTAATTTTAAGACTAAAATGTATGGTATTACGTACGAAAACCATTGGTCAAAATATAAAAATCTGTAGAAAGAACATATTGAAGAAAAGATGGCAACATTACTGTCGGTGTTTTGATCATCACTGTATGGTCCATAGAATATTCGTTGTAAACTTAATATTCCGTATGGTATTCACCTACACCTTAGCTAAATAAGGTGAGACGTAAATAGCCCACGTCCGATGTAATTTATTTTTATTTATCAGAAACGAAGTAAACCGTTCAACAGAATTCAAACGATTTTCATAATATCCCTCATGTTTATTTCTATTGTTACCAATTGCCTAGTTCAGCAGATATAAAAATGGTCAAAATGGAATTTTGTCTTTTTTTTCTGTTTATGGTATGCTATGCTCTTTCTCTCATCGGTGTCGAATAACATGACAAAAGGATATCAAAATAAAACGATTTTCATAACTTGGAGGTTTTTGGTCAACAAAAATCGAATGGAAATGAAGTTACACGTATGCAATTCAAAGCCTCACTTTGGTAGACTCATCGTAATCTCTAACTGTTATCATACAAAGCGAACATGTGTGAGATCCCCTATTGGCAAGTGGACCAAAATGAAACTGAATGAATTGTGTATTTGGCTAACGGTTGAATTCAGTTCAATCTCAGTGGTGGCATTAAATAACAACCGGAGTATGTTAACGAAACCATCTTAATGGATCAATATAATGTTATCTGTTTGAGGGTGAAGTTTTGATCAAATTCAAACCGTTTCTTATTGATCAAATTGCCGTATCGAAATTTTGATGTGCTTAAATATTATTCAATTGTAATCAAAATGTTGTATCCGTCCCATGTCTATTATTCCTATACAAAAAATCGTATAGCAGAGGTAAAAATGAAAATTCATTTCCACCTTTAACAATTATCACTGTCACTTGCTGTATCCTCGTGTATAGTCATTGAATGGTTTTTCTGCTGACCCCTGTATCTAACAATTCAATCGGTTTTTCCTGATTTTATATTGGTTTTCCATGGCTTGTGTTTCACATACAGTTTAATTCAGCCGATACAAAACCATTAATAATTAATGGGATGTTGAAATACTTGGCCAAAAACAAATTCATAAGCGTTCGCTGATAAAATAACCATTCCGCTGGCTAAAAAACAATATAACAATTTTGTGATTTTCCTCCTAAAGAATCCAAAGAGGAACGTGTTCCTGTTGACCTCTATACCTCTTTTGTTTGTACAAAATTTTGATCGAACCAAAAATAAAATTGTTATGTGACCATATTAAGTAAACTAGGTTGAGCATAAACTTCATATAAAAATTCGGACAATATAGAACAATGTATTTAGCTGTAAGGTGAATGGATAAATTTAATTGGGCTGCCTAGTACAGGACTAACAATAAAAAATCATTCAATCTATCCAAATTACAAATCACTGAGAGCAAAAAACGCTTTTGCTCTGAATGGTAGTTTGATTTTGTTGTATGTGTTTATTCTCCTTTTATTTTTTCGAAGATCAATAATCCAAAAACGATTATATCTTTCTGCTGTTATAAGAAAAATTTTGATTTATGATTTTCATTTTATATTGTAATTTACTGAAGCATAACACTAGAAAAATTCTAGTACGAATGGCTTGTATATTTGGATAGATGAACAGCGAGTGAAATTGAACCAAATAATTTTCTATATAAAAATTGATATAGAAATGAATTTGATTTGACCATAGCTCGTGTATACACCCTAGAGAGAAAACAAGTGGACATTTTTATATACAATCTATGGATGTTATTTGGTAGCCGGTTACCAATTATTTGTATTTTATGCTGCTCCCTTAAATTTCATTTTTTTTTTCACTTGCCTTTCACTCTCTGATGTGTGTGTGTGTATATTCCTATCGTCACATTGCAAATATTTTGCCATTAAATACCCCAATGATCATGTTCATGTCGTGTCCGTTAAAGTATAATATATTGTTATGTGAAAGGTGTATGGTGTCGTATGTGTATGTAATTCCTTTTGCTTTTTATTTTATTTTGAAATGCCCACAGTGCATTTACCTTCATTTCGATATCATCTCATTCAAAATTGATTGAACGTGTTCTTATTCAACGGATATTTGTATTTCATTGAAACCATGAATAAAAAAAATGGTACTGAATTTATATGAAATTCATATCCATTATGGGAAAACATGATGATGATTCACTGTTAAACATACCATTGGCAAAATAAAAATAAACGAAAGAGAAACACAAAATTCAAATGAAAATTTTCCATTTTTATCTTGGTCCAATACTATTCTCACCATTGAAGAGCATAAATTTTATTTTTATGGTTTCGTATAAGTTATGACCGTTGCTGTTTAAGTTGATGGTTTGAGGGAGTGGTGGTTATGTTTTGGGAATGATTATATTGAATTGACTATCAATCGTTAATCGACAAAATGGTATTCTATTTTTCATTTGAATGAGTCTTCGTTTATTATAGGTAAGATGAATATGAAAAGATGAAAAGCTTTCATCTATCGACTTGTACTACATATCAAAATCCATTTGAATTTTCAATGTGAATCAATTCATTTGAAGTCTTTTTTTCCATTTATTCCCATTATGAAATGGATCGATAATCAAATGCTTTGAAGGTATTTATGAATAAAAATATTCCTAAAGGGGATTTCTATTTAATTTATGTTATGGTGGTTAGTCGTTTCATGGCAAATACAGAAAGGTGAATATCAGTAATTAACGAATGATTGCAATTTGAATTAATTTGAATATTTTTATTTTTCTCTGTTGGGTTACCTGACGTCAAAATGACCGTAAATTTAACACTTCTAAGAGTAATTGTCCCATTGAAGGGTAGGTCAATTTTATTTTATTTTTTGTTTTTGTCAAATGGTGGGGACGCGTTAAATGGGTGCGTTAACGCGAAATTTATATATTTTATGTCGGAACTAAATACCATAAAAGATTAATCATAATTCGGTATATTTAATCGAAATTGTTGTAATTGTATACGGATATTGAATAGAGTGAATAACAAAATTTGTTCGGGAAATTAATTAAACTGAAAATGGGTCTTTTATTATGGAATTTAATTAACTTTCTATCAGTAATAATAAAAAAATGATTATGTTGTGTGAGTCATTGTATGGGAATTTCATAAAAAAAAAAAAAATACTGATGATTACATAATCTGAGCATGGCAACTACGGATTCAAATTATCTACAAAATTTTTATTCAATAATTTTATTATTGAAAATAAAAAATAATAATCAAATTACCTGTTACATTGAATTCTATTGAATTTTACTAGAACTTCTATGAAGAAACGTCAATGATTCAAAATATGTTTTTTCTACAGTTTCAATGATGGATAGATATTCCATAACGATCAATTAATATTGAACGTTGAGTAACGAATCTTCTGGGCTGGAAGTTCAACTATCAATCAAATTAATGATAATCGATAATAAAGTTAAAAGTCAATTTTCATCGTTCAAGGTATCCAATTTACTTTTTCTCGGGATGATAAACCCGGAGGTTATGTCCTCTGTTTTTAGGAAAAAAATTTGAAGGGAAAAAATAAACTGAAAAATCAAAATACTAAACAAAATAACCTTTCATACACTTTGGAATTACTAAAAGTGGGGAGCATAAGGAATTTTCACCATTAATTTTTTATGAAGTTTGTTTGACTTTTATGCATTTGGAAGTTCTCTTTTCTTTTTATTTTTCGATGGTAAAAAGAAAGAATATAAACATTTACTTTGTATTGCGGTTTTAAGAAAATGGCAAAGACTATTAAAAAATAAAATATGGATAAAACCCCATCCGATTTGTTATCCATGGCATTTGGTAGAGCTGAATTAAAAATTCAAAAACATTAAAAAGAAAACAGAATACAAGCATAAAATTAATGTAACATGGAAAACCTTTTATAGAATCTTTTTTTTCGGAATCACTGTAATTTGCGTTTTTGTAATTCTTTTTTCGGTTAATGATTGGCGCATATTGAATTATTTCCCACGCTATTTGCCATTTGGTTATCACATCAGATATATGGCTGTAACAGCATCCATAAATGAATTTTTTCATCCAAATAATTATAGTTTTTAACAATCGTTCTACAGTGTTATGTTGAATTTATTTATGATAACGTCAATGTAAAAACCATAAATTTAAAATCAACCAACTCACCACGGCTCTGTATATTGATCCGTATGATTATTTAATGGTACATGAAATTACTATTTGATACAATTAACAATGGCGTTATGTATGACTATCATTTATTTTATTTAAATATTTAATTTGACTCAATGAATGTAAATGGTCAGAAATACCACAGGATTCGTCAATTATTCATTTACTAGGAATGAAAAAGGAATAATTTTTATTATTTCAACTTGAAAATGTTATACAAGTGATGAGTTTTCAAGTTATTAATATTAAGTAGAAAGTTTTTCTTTTAAAATAAAAAAAAAAAAGAAGATCCGTCGTAGAAGTAAAACTTAATTATTCATCGATTGGTTTTCTTAAGTTATTTCCAATATAAAACAACTGTCGTATTGTACATAACACCCGTTTCTATTTTAAAACGAAATTGATAAACTCAAATTCTTTTCGATGGATTTTTTAAGTTTTTCCACAATTTCAACTACTTAAATATGCCAAGTGGAAAATGAAAATCAAATTTACTATTTCCACTATTCACTGGTTAACGAAAATAGATGAAAATGTGAAAATTAAAATAGATTATTAACTAGTTTTCAATTTTAACTTAGTAATACCATCTAATTATAGTGATTGAATAGAGACAGTTTTATAATTATCATAATATGAATAGCCGTTTAACTAGTTGGAATGACTTAATTTTCATACAATTATGTTGTGGTTGGTTAATTCAATTAAATATCGAAATGCATATAGTTGAGCTGATTATTATTCACATAATGATATAAACTTTTCACGGACTAGGAAATTAATTAGTTAACCAATTTGTGAATTTTCATTGTTATTATTAGTTTTTTTCTACATGAAATTATGATGTATGGTTTGTGGTTTGTATAGACTAACTGATGACCACTTGATGAATATGAAAATGTTTTTATTTATTCATAAATTTGTTGGTCATGTCCATGGGTTTTTGACTGAATAATAAATGGTTCTATGGTGAATGATTTGGTGCGTGCATTAGTATTTTGATAAAGGACTTGGCGAAGGATAATGGAATCGATATACATAAGAGATGAGCAATGGACCATAATCAGAGGATAGAAATGGAATAAATATTTTTTATGTTATCAAACACATAAATGAAACATCGATTTTATGGATAAGTTTTTATATAAAAATTTATTTAAAGCATGAATTTTGTTTTGTACATAATATTTTGAATGAAAACACTCTGATTGTAGTTAGGAGAATAGCTTTTTTAATTTCATATCCTTGGATGCTATAACTTATATTTAATTAGTATCTTATATCTAATGTAATATAGAACGAAGAAATAAACCTAAAAACAAGAAATTTCGTTTGCATTTTCTTTAAAAAATTTTTCAGAAACATTCTTTGTTTTATGACCCAGAAATTTGGAAAATTCACCTGCTACAGTTATGGTCGCCTGTTATAATTTGGAAGAAAAAGTAGAAAATTTTCCAGTTTCTTGAAGAATTGCGAAAAAATCGAGGGAAATGGAACAGGCGAACATAAAAGTAGGAGATTACTCCCGCCTGATTTTAGACAGTGGCTCCCTCGACGGAATTTATGCGAACTAAAAAGTGAAACTTTTGAAATTTCAAGAAATTGAACATTTTTCAACTTTTTCCTTAAAAATTGGAACAGGCGACCATAAATGCAGGAGGCTATTCTCTCCTGGTACTAGACAGTGGCGCCCTCAACGGAAAATATGCGAACTAAAAAGTGAAACTTTTGAAATTTCACTGAAAATCTGAAAATATCAGAGATTCGTTTTCCTCTTTCTTTTCTCCAGTTCCTAGATCCTTGTATGAACTGAACATTGGTAACTGCAAATGTACTCATAAAAAATTTAACTTTTTATTTCTTCTTTTATAAAATCTTTTTTATTTGTCATTCAATATTCTTATGGTACTAATAATTACATTTGAAATTATTTACAATTCACTAGACTAAAAATTTACTTGAAATATTGAAAAATCCCAAAGGTATTTGAACTCTTGCTTTATTTCTGGATATTATGTAGTCATCATAGACAGTAGATACGAAGAGCGTAGCTCCATCAAGACAATCCAGAAGAAGTGAATGAATTCTACATTTTATTCAGTCCCCAGTTACCTAAAGTAAATAAATGAAACAAATTTAAAATTTCATTTAAGATGTAAACATATCAATTGATTCTTACAATCTAAAATAATGTCTAACAATTCAAAGTGTTTTAATCATTTTAATTAAACAAATATGTAGTAAGTGATCAATAAAGTGATATGTAAACTAAATGTTTTATGAAAATAATTAATGTGTATAATTGAGTTCTTCTAAAGTGAAACAGAGAAACTAATTTGAATGATTCATTGACTTATTAACAAATTTTTATATGAAAAATCGCGTATAAATTGATACACAACATTGAATGACATTAAATTCCAATGAGCCAATAGGGAGACCATTGACACATTATAATACACCAGATGACAAACAAACTGAGACTAAAAACTTTCTTATTTATGATGGGCTCATAATGATATTCCATATTTCCAATATCAATTTGCCATTTTCATAGAATTAATTATTCGTTTTCATTCGAACCAAATGGTATCTATGCTATGCATTTAATGGGAATTCATCAAAATTTACTGTAATTTATCACAACATCGGTAGAGGCCCATTTATTATACAAAAGAATCCGTTTACAACCCAAGAGATCATTTACACAAAATGATCAATTTCCCCTAATAAATTTTCTTTTATTTTGTTCACAGTAAAAGTTGTTTCGTGTTGTTTTTATTTCGATACACATTATCATTTGTAAATGGGAACATTTATTTCGATTTTATTTAGAAATAATCAAAAGATGAATGTCAAAGTTATAAATTAGATTCAGTTTCCGATGGGGAAGTTACGAATAAACATTAAGAAAACGAATAACATTGATGAGACCGTTAATTTTCATCAAATATTTTCATTTAAAAAAAAAAAGAAAAGTGGATTCTTTCACTGTTCATTCTTCACTTGTTTGTTTTATTACAATACGTTGAGAGTGATGAGTTTATTTTGTAGAAAATAAAATTAGAAGGTAATAATAGACAAAAATGAAAACAAAATTTATATGTTTCTGTTGATATGAAAGATTGTTTACATCTAATCGACAGAGATTTTTGTGGTGAAGACATTCGGGCAACTCTGGTGCCGTTTATTAGAATTTTTTGGTACATGATATTTGTGGTGGCGTATGTTTACGTCAATATCAGTATTGAGAAAATGGAAAATAATTTACCAGAACCATTTTTATTCACAAAATGAGATGGAAAGGAGAAAAACAAAACTTTTACGATCAAAAAGTTCAAATTTTTCAACTGCCAACAATATCCTGAACATTGTCGAGATCTCTTCTATTCAGTAAATCACCAATGAAATGATGTTCAATGTACAATGGAATCATAAATACCAGAGAAATCAATAAGGGAAGCAAAAAGTCATTTTTCAATAAAACTTATTAACTAAGGGAATGGATAGAAAAGTGTGTATAGTCCAATGTCATTTAAATAAAAAACTGTACAATTGTAGAAGGGACAAGGAAATTATTCATTAAGAACTTCAATAGAGAGAGTAACCAGTTCGATACTAAGCCAATCTACAAATTGACTAATCATGATTGAATGTACATCATGGAATTGTTGATTGCATACAAACTCTATTATGTATTTCATTGTCTGTATTATGGATTTTCAATAGAAAAAAAAAACAAAATAAAATCGAAAGAGTGAAAGAATGATTGCGAAACAAGTCATCAATGTTCAATAAGTCTTTTATCTTTCAGTTAACGTTGAATTGAAATCAATGATGAAATAACAATTCCCAATTGGATTATGTTTCATAAGCAATAGAGATACGTTATATTGGAAAATCCCCATATATGGGTGAAGTTAATTCCATTCCGTTCAAATACTTTTCATTTCAAATAAAATAAAAAATCGTTAAACAAAACACAATAATAAATTATTCGATTAGAAAATTTGTACGCGATAAAATGAAAATTGTGAATTGTTTTTTTCCATATGAAATTGGAAAATGAATGTGATATTGTGCAAAACCAGTGATGTTGTATATTTAAAGTGGCATTAAATGGTGCACAGGCGCAACCATTTCACTTGTATTTTCTTATTCTTATAAATTAACTAAGACGATATTCATCTGTTGTTCTTGTGGGAAAATTGACGGCTGGTTGTATCTTTCACTAGGTGAACCGTAATTTTCTTATTTTTTATTCTACATCACTTGATTTTCCATTTGGTTGTCTTGTTCTCTATAAATTCTCTTGTTTTAAACAGCAAGAGAAAACCGATAAAAATCAAATTGTGTTTTTGTGGGTAATTTTCATATCTGTTTTCTTGTTCTTATTTTTATTTCATTTAGAAATCATCCTAATGATTCTGTTATTTTATTTGTTTTTTTTGTTATACCGTTAGGCCATACACCTAAGGCTAAAGTCTACTGTATAAAAAAAAAAACGAAAATCATCAACCAGCACGTAGACACTCAGACGTTATGCTAAATAAGAGACAAAAAATAAAACAAATAGCGCCCCCAGAGTGAAAATGATGTTTTAATACTTTATGTCTCATATGCTTTACTATCCGTAGAGAGAACAAGTTTTTCTTATTTATTTCTTATATTGAAATCTCTTATTTTCATTTCATCTTCTTTTTATATTTATTTAAAAGAGATCATTAGGAGCTAATATTACATCTTTATAAAAAAAAAATAAAACTCATAAATGTAAGACAGCCTTTCATCATGACGACTCGCGGTCACAATAAAAATAGTATTTCCACATACAAAAGAGTCTATATGTGATTAGCTAAAGACTCATCTCTACAATTCAATTGCCAATGATGCCATTTGGTATTGTATGGCACCAATGGACTATTGAAATGTATTCATACAGTGGAATACACCCATCAAATTAAAACTGAATTATAGAGGAGATGGCTCTACATAATCACGGTTATAAACAATTTATCACCCGCACAATGTATTTTTAGATTATTATTGGTACCAAACGAGAGAGCAAAAAAAAAATAAAAAACGAAGAACTTTTCTCATAGTACTCTGATGAATTTGTTTAACAAAATATTAAATGGTTGTTAAACGTTTCTGTTGTTGTTTTATATCGGCGAATCGTTTATTATAAAACATCACATTTATTAGTCGTTTAATAATCTTCTATAATACAAATTAGCTGTTAATAAACATTTTAAAAATTATGATATAATTTATGGGGATCTATTTGGATGATGACTTTTTTACTCTCCCACACACACACACTATGAACGTACAAGAGCCATTGTATTTAGGGAATATGTGAATGCCAGTTTAATCTTTAAATTGTTTCATTTTTGTTTCAATCGTTTTAATGTTTTCATTATAAAAGTAATTTTTATTTTAGTTTATGTACAGATACTTATGCCCTTTCTGGTTTAAATAAAGCCACACACACACACAGAATTAACGTTTTAACGAAAGAAATCTTTTAATGCTTTCACAGTTCATAACTTAAAGTTCATAAAATGTGTGCTCATTTCTGGTGAATTTTCATCATTTCGTTAGTCTTTTGGCTTTTGACGATCTATTAAGAAGATTTAAATATTCTGATACAGAGCTTTTTCCTAACTGATGTACACACGAGTTATGTCGAAGGTTAAATACGAAAATTGAAAACGGACCTCTCATCTTTTGTATGTTGGGCAATAACTTAAGATACACATTTCAGAAACATTTTCCTAGAATGATTTACATACACCTTCGGATGTCCCTTTTTTTGGTTGCTACTATAGATGGCCCCCAAAAATAAAGGAATAATAAAAGCAAATAAAATCCTCTTTATCGTTTGTGTTTTCCCCCACAAAAAAAAAAACAAAAATTCTGTGCAACTTTTATTTAGTGTTGGTATGTCCAAGTGGTAGGAGGGATGTTATTCATTATTGTTTGCATTTCATAAAATTTACGAACGCAAAAATGGGTATATTAGAACTGTACGGGGATTGTTTAACAACCAACAAGAATGTCTTCAACAACAAGCACAGAAAAAAAATAGAAACTGAACAAAGTCACTTTAGTGTCATATAAAATCAGAATGAAGGGAAAACTTATGTACGCATATTACAATAAAAAGGAATAAATTTTCTAGAAATTGTAATTCATTGTACCGTTTCTTCTCTTACGATATTCACAATTCAACTCTATTGCTCTTTTATATGAACGATTTTAAGTGAAAAGTATTGCCAAACAAGAAGCACAAAACGCCAAAAAAAAAGAAAAAAATAAAGGTTATGTCTATATGTGAATATTTGTAATTCACAATTCATATAATGTCCTACTGTTTGTCTCTTTGCTTCCGAATTATTTACATATGCATTGTGTATGGGGCTACCATTTGAAACGGTAATGCTTTAAAGCAAGAAAATAAAAAACCGAAAAAAATCCATAGAAAATGAATGATTTTTTTGCGAATTAAATTCGACATTCATAACGATTGAATGAAGGGAAAAATTTAAATAAGAATAAACTGAAAATATAAAATACTTTTGATGAATTTAGGATTTCATTCCCAATTCCGGTGGTCCCAGTTACGGAATGGTGAGTGATACATAACGCTTTTTGAATAAAGAATTTATTTTACATTCATCAAAATCATTTGGGAAAACTAAATCTTCTACTTTTTTTCAAGCATAGCGCCTCTAAATGCATTGAACCAAAAGGAAATATCGTCACATTTCACCAGTTCAATTGAATGAAAATTCCTTTTTGTACTTTTTACCGTTTGTTGCTCATGTACAGTTGAATAAATGCTAGACCAGCGAAACCATTCATATGCTAAAGAGAAATTATTTGCCATTGATATCTTGTTAGACAATTATTTCACCAGAGGTTTTGTCAATTTCGCTTATGGTTTTTTTATGCGGGAAAAATTTATTTGGTTTTGGTATGTTTCCATATAACTAAATAAACATCACATATCGAATTCATATGCAAGAATTTTAAACAAAAATTCTTCTATTGCGTTTTCCTTTTCTTTTCTTGCGGAAAAGAAAATTGAGAGAGATGAAAATTTATTAGATGAGTTAAATGTATTCCTTATTAAAATCGATAAGTACTGGTTTTTTTTTTGATGGTTTACCATCCAAATGTATTTCATGATACTTTAATATCCAACGGTACCAACGTATATTCCTACATATCCTTATCCTCATATGAATTATTCATATGAATAAATACAATACTCTATATGAATAAGCCATTTTATCAAGAAAATGAAATTCAACTGTACCAGAAATGATATATTTCATTCAACTGAATCGAAAAAAAAATTTACAAAACAGTAATGAATACTCTCTCATTTAATACGATATGAGTTGAGAGTATACACTGATTTCCGTATCCGATTTCAACCATAATTAAAATCATTCTCTTGCAAATAATAAAAAAAAAATCAGAAACTTGAATCTCGTTAAATATTTTCTCTTTTTCCATTTAATGAAAAAGAACACCGTAGAATTAAATCAACACTGAATACTGGAATTATTTAACAATTTAAATGTTTTAAATGAAAATTTTAATTTTCTTCATTTTATAAATGTGTGTATGTTTAGATTAAATGTTAATTAAATCCATATGGGGTTTCCATGTTTTAAACGTTTCCTAGGACTAACAAACAAGAAAAAAAAAATAATTGACATATTAAGTCCAATAGCGATCATTTCTTTTTAATTGTGTTTCATTTGCTTTTCGGATAGCACTCAAACGAAAAAAAAAAAAAAAACAAAATTGTTATCCCGGAAAGCATAAAAACAAATCTAATTTAGTTCTTTTGCATTCATTGGCTCAAACTCCATAGTATTTCGTACTTCAATATAATTACAAAACCCCTAGTTTTCACCATTTGTAATGAATGAAAAATTTTCAAAATAAATACAGTCCAATAGAAGCATAAAGGATAGCATATTGTTTTCTAAGAATGTGCATTCAACTTAATAAGTCCTTGACGTCCAATGAGTAGAAAAATGTATTTAAGTAGAAAGAAACACGGAAAATTTCATATAATTTTAAACAATTTTTCTTATTTTACTGTTTTTGGACCATCTTGAATCGAAAATACCAATGGAGAAAACATTCATTTGAAATTCAATTTCGGTTGTACAGTAAACAAGAAAAACAGAATTCTAATTGTAGAGAAAAATTCTGCTGAAAACTCTTATGAGTAGAGCAAATGGTTTTGGATTGTTGGCTCAATGGATTTTCATGATACGTTTGGTCCAGTTAATTAGATTTTCTCACTGGAAACGTTACGAAATATTTTCATGAGTTTTTTTTCCTTTCTTTCATCACAAAATATTTTTCACTGGGAGTCAAAACTCTTAAATTCAGTGAAGAAAAAAAAGAAAACTTAATTGCAATCGAGAAAAGTCATGAAATGAATTTATTAACGAAATGGTTCCAATCGTTATGTTTCATACATTGGTAAATAACCGTTTTTTTTTTTTTTTATTTTGGGTGGGACATTTTGCACCAATGGTGTCCATTCATTTAACAATATAATGAACGTATAATTATGGGTCAAATATTTAATATTTTTTATTTCGTTAATTTTATTTGCATTTTCACTAAAGTAAATAGAAAAATAAATTTATGGTAAACTATAAAACCGTTATGTTTTATTATTAGTCCAGAAATTTTCACTTTGGTTTAATTGAACATTCGAATGTTTTATCACGATTCTTTTTTTTACTGGTACACTGTTTAAAAATTATTTAAATATTATTTTAATTTAATACCATGTTTGTATAGTATGCTATCCTGTGTATGAATCCAATTTGAAGCACAAGTATACGATTGTTAAACAAAATATGCTTTTGTTTATTTTTTAAATACAAATTAGCACTGGTGTTAATTTGAAAATAATAATTAAAAGTAATTGATTCTTTTTGGATTGTATGTTTATTATTTTTATTTAAAGAGCATCGATCAATTATCGTTGAATAGTTAAACGGAAATTTAATGCAAAAAATAAAATACAAAGAATTTCATATAAAAAAAATCGATTGAACTATGAAATTTATAGAGAAAAATCAATTGTGTATAATGCATGCAGTGCATAAAGAAGATGAAAATTTTATTCAACTTTAATGTAATTTATTTCATAAATAATTTACTCGTGTTTCAATGGATTTTTCCCAGTTAATGTGCATCGCTATTCAACTCTAACTAATCGCATTATTAATGTGAATTGCCAATAAAAATACATATTTTTGTTGCATAATTATGCAAATAGTTTTGATTGATACACAAATTTTATTTTTTTTTTCGATTTAATCTACAATGCCAATGAACTGAATATAAAAATATTGAATAAAGTAAAGTTTATGTAACCAATAATAACATGACATATTAAATGGAATGGCTGACTGGCTTTTCGATTGAATTTTATCGTTATGAAAATCACACTGTTGAACTCTCATCTACATAATTACATGGAATTTGTTTATAATTTCATGTATTCACAGTTTATTTTACACAAAATTCACATGCTCATATGTGATGGATTCACAGTTTATATACGGTCCTCTTTAGATCCATACTTTGTGTTGAATTGAATTCACTTGAATCAATATTAATTCAATTTTATTATTTTGTATCAACATTTTTATATGCAATTGATTTATAGAATAAATTAATTGGCAAGGCAATTTACATAAAATCAAGTAGATTCTAGTTACAAACTATTGAAGAATTATCAGTTTCTGAAGAGAGATTGTTGTTATTTGAATTTTCTTTTGGACGTTGTTGGACTATCGTCTCTGTATCTATAGAAATTTCTATCAATGGAATGATACTCAATATTTCTCGATTACAATTGATACATATTCCCATTGATGATTAAATGAATCCATTTGAAATTGGTTTTGATAATTTTTGAAAATCTGTACTTTTCTAATTCTTCTCAACATAAAACATTGGTCATTTCTTTAAGCTCAATAATTGAAGTGTATGGCTATCTTGTTTACTTAGTACTTTACCTAGGAATTACAGAGTACAAACATTTATTCTAATATTAACGCATTTCACCTGTATTTGATATTTGTTGCTAACAATTTTTGTATTTTCTACCATTTCAGGTCTGGTGAACGGTTATCAAAATTCAAAAGAACCGATCGGTGGATACAATTCATTCCTTGACACAAGCACACAAAATCCAATGAATGCATTAATTAATCCAAAATGGGGTGAACCATATTTTGATCCAACGATACCAAAGAATGTAACAGCACTAATTGGTAAATCAGCATATTTGAGCTGTCGTGTTAGGAATTTAGGAAATAAAACGGTAAGTTTACCATCTCTTATGTATGTTTTATCAAACAATTCCGATAACATAAACCTTTTGCCAATGATACAAACATGGATGTTATTCACAATGTTAATAAAAACAACTGAAAAGAGTTAACAAGAACATGGTTATACAATCATTTCCAAGTTAAAATCTTCTGCATTTTAATTTAATCTGATGTGAAATAAAATGTTAAAATATTTTATCCTTTTTCTCTCTTTATTTCATGTCTGATGATGGGTATAGGTATCATGGATACGACATCGAGATATTCATATTTTAACGGTCGGTACTTATACATTCACAAATGATCAACGTTTTCAAACGGCATATCATCGGGACATAAATGAATGGACACTACAAATAAAATGGGCACAAAAACGTGATGCTGGAATGTATGAATGTCAGGTGTCCACACAGCCAATTAAAAGCTATTCAGTACGGTTGAATGTAGTCGGTGAGTAATTTGATAACATGAACAGACAAAAACGGTGTGCGGTATCTCACCCAAACCCAAATCAATTAAAAATAAAATAAAAAAAAACTTCGCCATCAGGCTAAACTGTTTCTATTCCACATTTTTTCCTGTTTTTTTTTTATAGCAGTTCACAGTTCTTTCGTTTACAACTTTTTTTATTTTACAATTTCAGTTCTTAGTGCGGATTTTTTTCAGTTCTGTTATTTGTTAGAAAAGTTTTCCCACAGAGAAAATTGAAGAATTTGTGTTCGGTTATAACACTTTGGCGTATTATAATAAAGTGTACTAGTGAATATTCCACAAAATTTTTTCTTATAATTTTCACTGTAATAATCTTTTACTTTTTGATTTAATGAGAAATAAGTTTCATTTATTTTTTTGTTAATTAAGAATTACATCATCAATTGATGGGTGTTCCTTTTATGGAAACTACGGCGTCACATTTAGCCCGGCTACTAACTGTCTTGACTTAAATGAGTTTTAACATTTGAAACTTTTCTACGGTTACATTGAACTAAAGGATATTACGTTACTTTTGCTTTTTTTTTGTTTTTTTGTTTTAAGGAAAATCGCATAGAACCAAAAATTACTCTATCAAATTGTAAAAAACATGAAATGAAAGTTTTATCGTTTTAATACTCAACATTGAGATGGAACTATGTTGAAGTGAATGTTGGGCTGAATGAAAGTACGAAAAAAAAAAAAAACAAAAATTATCATGAGACGTGATTTTTCCAGTTAGCTTTTATGCTCTATCGCAGTACGTTTAAAAAAAAAAAAAAAAACAAATTTCGTTTTTTCTCTTTAAGCTGCGAACTTTTTTAGTTCCTAATTCTTGTAACCATTTTATGTTTCCATATTGTACGAGTAGTTGAAACTGAATGCGGTTAATCAAAAACCAAAATAAAAAATGGAATTATGGATATTCATAATGAAATGAGAAAGAGAATCTGTTTTTTAGGAAAAATTAAATTTGAAAATAAAATTCGTTATAATTTCTATTCAGCTATTCACGGTGTGTTCAACTTTCAATTTTATTTTAATTCCATTCAAAATATGTTGTGCCGATATAAAATTGTTTCCCACAAACATAAAAACCGCAAAATTGATAAAGTTTTTTAATGACAGTTATCATAAATTAATTGTATCTAATTGATGCAATTAAATCTTCTTTAATAATTAGAATTTTTGTTCCAAAATTGGATTGAGAAGAAGATATTCCAAATTTAATAACTGAAATGGCGCCGATTAACTTTATTATGTCACACAAATATTTTCGTCTTTTGTCTATGCAATAATACGAATTGTAATAATTTAATAATTGCATAAAATTTATTTATGGAAAATAATACAATTTTGATTATTTCACGTTAAGATTACCCATCAAAAGTTGAATATATAAAATACGAAAAACTTTAAATAAAAAATGCATTTTTATTCAAATAGATATAAATGAAACCACAGATTATACAAAATTTTATCGTACATTTAATGAGGATGATGATATTCAGAATGACAATTATGGTGATACATCACTGTCAAATTACTTAAATGATAATTCAATTGGATTACAACGAAATAATTGTACGTATTATAATAATCATTTTAAATAAAAGGAATGTATGTGTATTATCTCTAACATCGTCTGCTATTTGGTCGAGTGAAACATATTGTTGAATGAATAAACATCAAATAATAAAATTATTTAAATGGAATGTTTAGGATTCGTACTAACACATAACAGAAGAGATAAATTTCTGTATTTTGGTGTGTTACGCTTCAAGGACTAATTAAGAATCAATAGATAACTAATGTATAATTGAATCTAACAATCCACTTTAATTATTTCAATCAATGATATATGATACTAATCATTGCAAATGATAAACGGTGATACAAATATCCACTTAGAATGCATTTGCTTAATTAATAATTAACCGATAATTCCAATTCAATCCATAGTGAATTTTCCGAATCCCCATTTCATAGAAGAACAGATTGATGGCTGTTGTTTTTAAACTTCAATTCAATCAAATTTGCTATTAGTTGTTGTTGATAAAAAGGTCAGTTAACATTGAATATGAGATGATTTTCATCAATCGCTTGGTTCTGAAAATCATTTTAGTGGAAATAAACCTAACGCTTCTAAACCTTTTTTTCTTTCCTGTTGTTATTGATCAACGATATACTCATTGCTGGATATGAATCTGTTAATTATGTTTATCAATCGATGAGATTTTAGTATCATCGATGATCGGTTATATTGGATAGGTCAGTGAATCTCAATGGACAATGCCATTACATTAATAGTTTTCCTTTATCATACTAAATAAAGCTTTTCTCTATCGGTTCATAGCTCAAGGGCAACAAAGTGTTCATTCAATCAATGCAATACACTCATTGGTTTTTAATATTGGAACATTCTACACATTTAGGACTTTTTACCATCCACAATAATTATCTATTTTTAATACAGACAACCGATATATTAACAACTGCATGTTAATCTACTCAAATGGCATCTGGATATTAGAAAACTTGTTTGTTATTTTACATAAAAGTCAATCATTAAATTACTAAAAACTTTATAGATGCGAATCAGTCTGGAGGTAATTTGATAACGGACATGACTTTAAAATAAAAAAAAAAAAACCAAAAAATTATTGCTAAAAGAGTTTGAACTTTAATCCAATGAAGAGCCGCATATAATGTGTTCATATAAGGGTTGAATAACATAAACTGAATGAAATCCACAGGAAAATAAAATAGACAACACAACTATGAATGGCCCAAATATACCAAAAACTATTTTATGTGTCGCATATAAATTTCCATTCAACACAAAAAAAAAAAACATTTTTGTTTGTAATTTCATTTGGTTAATCGTAGAAATTGAAGTTTTCCTATGTATTTATGCTGGAGACGATTGTTGTAATTTTTATTTTTCATGTCTTTTTTCTGTTTTGGGTTTTCTGTAGTTGGGATTTTATGGGGTGGAAACTGTTAAAAACTATTGTTTTGATATGCAACGAACAATACAACATTCATTGAGATTCATATTGAATTTGTTGTATCCGTTTTGTATTCAAGTGGGCGATGGTGGTGGTTAATATGGTACTGGGATGATAAGAGAATTTTTGCTGGTTGTTTCGAAGAGTCAAAAAAGCTTCAGCCCCATAAAATATTCATGTCTCATTTGCATAGCCACAGTTAACGACTTTAAATACTTCTGATATGTTGGAAAAGCGTCAACATTTTAATTTAAAAACTTCTATACATATGCATTTCGAAGAGAATCTGTTTTAATAATATTCGTTTTTTCTTTTCTATTCAATATTGTGTTATGAATGTTCCATATGCAATGGCATTTTCATGTTTTTCTGAACAATTTTCAACTGATTTTAAAATAACACCCGAAATATTGTGTGTTTGCATTAAGTGAAATAAAACTTTTGTCTAGGATGTGTGAATAATTTTCTTGTCTGAGTTTTTATACCAATTGGGTTATCCAAAAGAGAGGGATATCAGTAAAATTATTCCCATTGATTTTGGCCGGTTTATAAACCAAAAATATGTGGCATATGGTGTACATAAATCGACAATCATTTTAAGGGGGTCCTAGTGAATTGAAAATTTTTAGGTTTTCGAATCGATTTTATAGAAATTCAATAGTTTCATTCCCAACCACCACCAATAGAAAATAAAGAGTTTTTTGTTGCATTTTTATTATTATTTCTGGTTGACATGAAGAGGTCGTATCCATTATCAGCATGTAAACCAATGATGTGTCCCAGAATGCAATAGTGTCATTTTTTGGGGTTTTCCGTTTCACCAGCCGCCTACCCTTATACACTACTTTACAGTGTCATTATTGTGGTCGTGATAAATGCATATTTAGTATGCAATTAATTTACCATATGCTGGACATTTTAAACTATACTTTATCATCAATTATGTCTGTGGATTGAAATATACCAGGAAAATTCAATTCGGTTTTTTTTTATTCCATTTAGAACATGTCAAATTTGGAGAGTAACAAGTAAATGAGTTTCGATGGGTATTTTTCGGGTAATCCATAAAATGGGACCATGAGTGGGGACTTGAAAACATTTTACGTAATCCACTGAAAATGGTATTAACTGTTATCGAACTTTCTATCCCGTTAGAAAAGAACAGTTTCATTATATTGAAATCGATCGATTTTATTACTTTTGGATTGAAGATCTTCTCTATTCGAACTTATTCTTATCGCCTCAAGTGTATAGTTGTTTGCAGATTATTGAAACATAATCAATATGATTAATTCACTACAATTCACCTCATTTATATGCACCCACTCAAGAACACACGACCTGATTCTCGATTATCTGTTATTTTGCTATATTTTCGTTTGTTTTTCAAATCGATTATATGGAGAAACATAGAATACAATACATTAAGGATCTGCTAGGTTTTGTTAATCTTCCGATATTTTTCTTTCATCGTCATACATTTAATCGTAGCCCAGAAGTGAAAAACAAGACAGAAAAACATTTCTGTGTCAAATTTATACGTATACATTTGCTTATAGCTATCTGATTACGTATTTTTCCCCATTTCTAATATTCATCTTTATTGATTATCGTTGAAATGTCATACACTTTATTGTTTTTATTCGATTGTGCCACTTAGATTTTTTTTCGGTAGGGGTCTCAGTATTAATGATAACGGTATTCAAGTATCTACAGGCTCAGCATGTTTCTCTGATGATAACACCGATGAGTGGAGATAGATGAAAATTAACGAATAGAAGAGAAAAATCGTGATAAAAAAAAAAATTGAACAGAAAAGAGTATTCTATATGAATATCTACATGTCTACATGTCTTTTCAGTTTTATATCAATACTCATGACAAGACATCGTCAGTTGTTATGTAGTTGCCGCATCATCTTATTTTAGATCCCCATAATAATGACGTGTTATTACGAATAGAGAACAAACAAAAAATAGCAATATCACATCCTGGCATTCTTATCAGTGGCAAGGAATCTTTTGGTTGTGTTCCACAGTATAAAAATAAAAAATACTGTTCATATCCAAGTGAAACAATAGAACTCAACAACAACGAAGCGAAAAAGAAAAATAATAGATAAAAATCATATAAAATGTGGATGAAGACAAGAAACGAAAAAAAAAAAAAATGGAAAAAAGAATTTTCTTGGAAAGCTTTCTTCAGCGGTTCCTTACTGATTTTAACATAATTTTGGTGATGACAAGCAATTTTTTTTCTTTTCGCCCATTCAGAGTATCTCTTTTTGATTATTTTCTTCAATTTCTTTAAGAACTCGAGGTGAAAGTTTTATTTTTATGGAAAACACAAAAAGGTGTGGTGTTATTGAAGTTTTCATTTGGATTTTCGTTTGGCCAAAAAAAAAAAAAGAAAAGAAAAGCACTGCAGAATTCTCTGGTTATTGAACGGCATCAAAAACGATGAGAATTTTATGAAATATATTCTTATCCTATTACCGGTCTTAATAGAGGTATAAATATTAAAAGGTTCACGAATATATGAAAACGGTGTACATGAATGAACATATCTGTCTTCTACATATTATTATGACACATACCCGTTTATGGAGTGAAATAAAACAAATGTAGACAATAGAAGTTTATGGAATCCGCGATATTTTGCTTTCATTTTTCATGCAACATGGTACACCGATGGTCTCTCATCCCCCCAAACATCCATTAATAATCATTCACTATATTATGTGATCCAATGTAAATGTGACGAATAAAATAAAAACAAAAAAAAAACCTAAGCGCATTTAAAATAAAGAAACGAACGTAATCATGACGACGCTTATATTCAGTGTTGTCTGTATGCTATTTATAATATTGAAAGTACAAATTGCCATATAAAATGGTATCAAGTCATTTGCGTATATTTTAACGTCTTCATTTTCAATGTTACGTGTGTGTGTGTGCGTTTTCATGCCATATCGTTAGGGTTCTGTATTATGGAATTTTATCCGATTGATGATAATGTTTTCATTTTTTTCTTTCTTAATATATTGTACAGCAACATGGTTATGCATACGCAACAGCTTAACGAACCATAAAATATAGACTGGTTAAAAAAATCCATGAACTCTTTTAACTAACCTATAACGTATGGGCGTCCCCAAAAGCAATTCACTATGTGGGGGTGAAGGTGGGTTGATTTCCAGCTAACAGTAACAGGAAAACACCGAGAAAAGAATTTCTTATGCGGTTTTTGGATAGAATAATCAAAACGGGTATTTCAACAAGAGGAAAGAAGATCTTTCTCTATCGTCTTGTATTTGGTTATGGGATAAAAACCCTAACAGAAAATACCTCTGTTTAGTCTCCCGAGTGTTGTTATTATTTAATAACATAAAATTGATATAACATGACAGTTTCCGGATATATTCACTTTATCATATGTGAAAATTCATTAACCTTCTTTTCATTTCTCTCCACTTCTATTTAATAGAAATTCGTTCTGGTTGTTTATCACATCTTATGTTTTGTTAATACTTTTAGACAACCACTCCCCTTCTCCATATACCGGAATGGAACACATGTAGAGGGAAGGGCGCCAAAACCCCAATTCAGTTGAAGGCGAGTTAATCTCTCATGAGATTGATGCAACTTCATATTCATATTAACCAAGAGAAAATTCATATTGGAGTTCTTGTGTAGCTTCCATTCCGTTTAGTATTAACCAACATATTGTGAAGTTCTGTGGGTTTCTCTTTTTTACTAAAATTATAAAAGTATATCACGCAAAATACTTGGTAAATCATAAATTGCATGATTTTCTTTTTCCGGTTTAATAAAGATAAAGAGTGTGAGAGACAAAATAGGAAAATTGAAATATATTCATGGGAAATACTGAATTTTCTATTCCATTTTTCTTGGTTTTGATGTTTTCCATATGATCTTTTCGTTTTTTTTTTTCTAAGATCATAAAAACGACTCATATCATATTTATGAATCTATACTACATTTTAGTCTCCGGTTTTTATATTTTTTGATATTAATACTAGAAAATCATCAGCAATTTTCCATTATAATAAGGGATATGTTCAATATATATGCGAATGTTTTTCAGTCATAAAAATATTGCTTATACTTTTTAATAATACATTTCTATGTAATAATATTTATGCTAAAAAAAGAACAGAAAAGAACTTATCGAAACGGATTTACGATATAAAATATTCTTTACGATTCGGTTATTTTTCATTCCTTCTACGAGATAAAACCCCGGATAGGATGAGTTCGAGCGGACACCAGGAAAGGACCATGAAGGACACACATGTGAAAGAAGAATGAAAATTCAAAATCAAAATCACAGTACTTCATTGCTGAAGAGTATCTCTAATCTTTCAATTTAAGATTATACATGGTGAATTTCCCATTCTTTATATTCTTGCCATTCGTTTGGTACGATTTTTACTTTTCCAATCCATGATTTTTCCTTTCGGCCAATAAACTTTCTGTTATCCGATTAGATCTTAAAACGTTTCTTCATCATGTATGTGTGTAGGATACACGCTTAGCAATGAAATGATACACAACACGCGATTGAACCATAGTAAAACATACTTAAGTTATTTTTTTCATCTTCTTTTTTGTACCGAATCCTATCAACTAAAGTCACGGTATTAGAGATTGGTACACTACCATAGTTGGGGTGACCTTTAAGTTCAACTGACCGATTTGAATCAATAGATATTATTCTTTTAGTCAACTTTTAACGATTATGGTTTAAGAAAATATATAGAAAGACTCAAGCTTTGACTTAAGCTTTTTAGTTTTTTTTTTTTCTTTTTTCAAAAAAAGGAAATGTTGTTCTTTATATCGTTGGCATTATATCAATTTATTACGGACAAATGTATTTTATACAAGCGATTTTAAACCATTTCTCGTATACGTTTAGCCTATTTCCCACCCGAATATTCGATGACAAAATCCCAGATCAGTTCCAATTCAAATTTTCTTCTTTTATTTTCAAATACATAATTCACTAGAAGTGCATTAAGCTAAATCCACTCGTTATCTTATTTATTATATCATATTTAATGGAAATTGAAAAATTGAATGCCATTTTATCAATCTCAATTTAAATCTAATTACATTAAATTCCTTAAACGCAAAAAAATATAAGAAAATCAATATTTGAATTTTCCAAGTGAAATGAAAATTCAATGCTTCACTCAATAATCGAACTTGAATAGAATTGCTTGCATAGTCGAGGTTAAATTTTCTTTTAACAAAAATTTCCCTTCCAATTTCATTTAGCAATTCTAACGTCAATTGATTCACACAATTTTGTGTGTTTTCTTTTCCATTTTTTTTTTTCATCTCGTTTAGACCCATGCCATTCTACAAATTTAACATGTAATTCTAAAAAGCAAAGTGACTTCATCTCCGTTAAGGAAATTTTACGCTCATTACCTAATATCCGTAATATAAATCGGTGTATGTGTGTTACTTTGTACTTTGTGTTCTTATTTTGGCGATTAGGCAATGGCTGCTATTCGGTCTGGACTGGCTTTATGGCTTATTTCAAGTCCTAAAATTAATGGAAATAAACAGAACGAAATTTTAGAGTACAGCTTTATACAGCTTCATTGTTGTACAATGAAGATTCTTGACAGTGTCTATAACCCGGATAGATAGAAATTATATACATTACACACTCATTGAAATCTACCATAGACTTTTCTTTTTTAAATTTCCCGATTTAATCGCGAGTCTACATTGAATTGAATACGATGTTAAAGTAAAAATGATGGAAAAACATTCATTTAATGGTAGAATCTTTTAACGTACTTTAATTCAAGATTCGTAAATTAATACGATTCAGTCAAAAGAAGAGAAGGTCGACACTGAATGGGTTACCCAGAATAGAATTATATTTACGGTTCTTGAAAAAACGAGAAATAAAGAAAACTCTCATTGTTATCCTGGGTGTGTATGTATGTGGCGTCTCCGGCTACAATGTAAAAGGGATAAATGTACAGAAGGAATAACGTTTATTTATGATATTTTCGTAAGACTTCAATTCTTCTAAAAGCTTTCGTTATATGGATACAATAGAAAATCATTATATTACTTCATGGTGAACAAAATATAAACGAAAATAAAATCATTGGTGAATATAATGGATTCCATTTTCCTCTTGATTTTCGTTTGTTATAAACATACGAATATTAGAGTTCCTTTTCTTTTTCTTTTAAAGGAAATGAAATAGCTGCCGAGTAATATCTTGCAACAATATAATATAGTTTACAATGTGATGGTGTATAGATGTGAATTACCATTTCTTGTTTATATAACATTTTACACTTAGAAGATTTAATGGTGAGTGAATCAAAGAGAGAACTATGGAAGAGAGAACGATACTAAACACCAAGCCAATTGAGATTCCATATAAAATCACAAGAAAACAAAGTGGAATGAGTGAATGGTAACGATAGAAAAGACAACAAACAACAACGTGATGATTCAATGTGTCATTTTGTATTTTCACTGCGTGCCAAAAAAAAATTGTTGTTGTTGTTTGCTTTGTCTTTTGCTACTTTTCCACGAAAAAAGTCAGAAAATCTCCTCAAATTGGTTAAAATGTATACTGAATGGTTATTAGCTCGTGCAGTACATTTTCTTTGTCACTATTTCCATTTTTATATTCTTTCCAGTTTTTCTATTTCATTCCGTTTGGCAATGCATATACTTTGTTGTATATATCAAATTGAATCTTCCTGTGGGGAACCATTTAAACCATCACAAGTTCTACACTTTGTTACGCTTTACATTATTATTGTTGCTGACTTGACATCTAAAGTGTAATGTTAGTCAGCTTTGAATCAAACAGAAAAATGTAAAGAAACCGAAAATAAGAAGCCAAAGTGTACATTACCGCAATTATGTTTCTATTGTGGTAATTCATTTTATAATAAGTTGACAAATTTCATACCAGGTATTTTAGATAGAAGTACGTGAGATGAGTTGCTGCTGATGAAATGTGAGACCCCAAAATGCCACTATAATTTAAAGTCAAATACCATCATTATAAGAACCTTTAAAAAAAAACAAAATATCTCTGTTGTATCCAACAATTTCTAATATAGAATTCAAGTATTTTGCACAACACTTTTAGATTCTATGTACAACATTAAAATTGATGAAATGAATCTGTTACACCCAGATAGCATTATTGCAATACCGAGAAAAATATTCTACATCTTATATGGTGCCATAATGGTTGGTGAAAGTGTAGCAATCTCTGTTTGTAAAATAAGAGTCAAAGCACAACAAAATTAGTTTTCTCAGAAATTTATTTACAGTTCTTCCTCCTCTGTAGAAAGGATTTCATTTTTTTCTATCAAATAACCGCAAAAACAGAATGTAATAATCATAAGATTTTCACATTACGAAAATAATTTCTCAATGTTTTTAACGTTTTTCTTTATATCCATGTTTCATTGTTTATGTTTTGTTACATGAACCGGAAGATTATGTTCGTTTAGTAATTTCATAATAATGGATACATTATGATGTGATACAAATTAAGTGAATTACTCTGTTTCAAAGTGTGTGAAAATCTCTCAACATATTCGTATTGAACAGAAAACTTATGAAGTCAACTGTTAACTCTATTGATGGAATTAAATTTCATTAAAGGATATCAATGTATGTGGTTTCAGCATTGGTGGACTTTACTGAATTTTCCATTCAATTTTTCCTCATGTAATGCAATGAAACTTCGATTTTACGTTTTATTTTTTGGTGTCTCGTTGAACAGAAAGTAAACGATAACTTTGGTGTCCATAATGGACTAAATGTTGTTGTTGGAACAAAACAAACAGACCACCAAAATGAATGTATTAAATGTTACATTTTGTTTTTCTTTTTTTTTTCTGTCTGTCTGGTAGTATCTACGACTATCTCATTATGGTTATTGTATAGTAGTTGTTATACTGTTTTCATAGTTTATTGTACTTTCTATACATTATGTTACCAAACCTCCAAAACACAATGAATGAAAGTGCAGTTCTAGATTTTTCACGATAAATTTTGGAGGTGGTGACGATATGGTATTGTATAACAGCGCGTATGCTATGGACTAATTTTATGCAATAAACGAGTAAAAAGAATTTTTCTCTGAATAATATAACTAACCGTGTTAAAATACAGTGTGGAAAACTAACAATAGCGCGTTTAAATTCAATTTATGTTGCAATTTATTTTCATGTTTTAAATTGTATATTTTATTACTTACATTTCATTGCATCTGAACGACATATTTTTTTTTTATTTTTTTTTATGCAAAATGTTTTATTATTTCTTGTGTTTTTTGTTTCTGTTACGTTTTATTTGCCTGTCTATGACTTCTATTTTAAAACCAAAAAAAACATAAAGGAATAGTGAAACTAAAAATTTCCATGAAAAATATTTACAGTGCCAACAGCTACAATTTTGGGCGGCCCAGATATGCATGTGGACCATGGCAGTACTATAAATTTAACTTGTGCCATAAGATTTAGTCCGGAGCAGCCTACCTATATCTATTGGCGTCACAAAGACAAGGTTAGTAACTCTTCCTTATACTCTCTAACAAAAATAACAAAAATTACGAGACGAATATCAGTAAACCACTTTTGGGTCTCGAACAATTGAATCCACAATTCATTTGTTTGATAAATTATAACCAGAATAGAAAATTTTGTGGTGCATTATCTATCATTTAAGTACCGAATAGTGATAAGTTTTCTTCTTTAGTTTTTTTTTTTTTTGGCTACGAATCATCTCTAATGGCATAAACAAAAATTCAATAGTCGAATCTATTGCTAAAATGGAAGTTCTATTGTAAATTGATTCAGAAGAGAAGAAAATTCTTTAAATGGAATGAAAACTGCTGCTGTTTGGAGTAGAATAGTTTTCAATTTTTGCACACATAAACAATTTTCTTTTTTCTCTTCTTTTGAGATATTTTATTTTTCTTGGCCGGAAAGAAAATCGACCATATTATCCATTAGGGATAACTGAATTATACACCCAGCAATCAAGATTAAGTAAAATGGGAATAGACATTCAAACGTATAACAACCATTATACTGTCTCCCATCTCAACAAATACCGATTGCATTTAGCTAATTAAATTAAGTGATAATCTCTAAATTGAATCGATAATTTTTATATAAAATAGTTTCAAGTATTCCATAGTAATTGTGTATAACTGAATCACACCTGATTTTAAATCGATATGGTCTTGCCATCATTTGAAGTAACTCAAGAATTATTATAGTTTCATTATCGTAATGCATTGCTATAGATTTTATGATTCATAATGACTACAAATTGCTGATGATACATTACATATTTTTGCTATCATTTGTTATCTAAATAATAACTGATTCATATTTTTCATTTTTTTCTTTCCAAATTTTTTTTCTTGTAATGGATTTAACACGCATAGGTAATTAGCCATGATTCACTACGGGAACGAGTTTCAGTACGTACGGAGAAAGGTGAAAGCACAATATCATATTTGTTAATAAAAAATGCTGATCCAAGTGATTCCGGTAACTATTCGTGCTCACCATCAAATACAGATGTATCAGGCAGCATAATGGTGCACGTGCTAAATGGTAATAATATTCAAACATATAAAATTACATTTCATTTCTTTTGCCATTTTCTATCTCGTATTCCATTTAGTTTAAGACTTTCTTTTTTTTTGCCTTCCTCGTTTGCCATTTCCATAAAGTGATGGCATATTCATTTAGTTCCATTCGTTATGATTGTATGTGTGTGTGTTTGTCTGTTTTCCTATATTTTCCTTATTATTTTCATGTCAGTGATATTATTTCCATCTTCAACGTTATATAATATCTTATGATTTCCCATAACCAAAAAGAATTTCCTTCTTCTCCTTTTCAGTTTTTTAGTAACTGAAACTCTAACAATAATATTGTTTGCTTCTGTATGAATTTCCTTAAAAAGGGAAACCAATTGGTAAAAGAGACATGATTTGTATCAGTTGATACTGAAATGTTTGCATCTTTAGGACAAATTTTTTTTTTCTTTATATTTTGGAAATACAATAAGACATTTTCCTGTTCCAAAGCAATTACCATTTCTATCATAACTATCTTCCTGTGATTTCTTGATATGATTGCAATTGTATTATTTGTCGTTGATCTTTTGTTACTATTGTGGTCCAATTGCAATATGAATTTTATGCAAACAGAATTGAATATAACTTGTGTTCAACACTGATTATGTAAACGAATATCACTGAACATGTCTTAATTTTCTCATGTAATATTCGGGGAGGGAGGAGGTATTCGGTAGTGACGACAACAACAATTCCAATTGGTATTCTACAGTTATAAATGAAATTTCATTTAATATTTTATGCTGAATTGTAATCAGTCTTACACGATAATATTTAATTCTATCCCTTTAACTCTATTTTATGATGTATTACAGTTGAATGGATTAAATGAGAAATTTTTCTCTATAGCATAAAACTAGCGTGATTATAATACCTTAATTAATGTGAAAATATACCTTACACAGGTGTATATACATCATAAACTTGGTTATAAGCAAACAATAAACACCCACATACACCACATTTTATTCTTTATTTTTATACAAATGAAAATTGAAACAGTTTTGTAGTATTTTATGTTGAAATTTAATTTCATTTATCATAAAAAATGAATATAATCTGTTTATTTCGCTATTCAGTTATTTTTCATGTTTTTCAATTGGAAAAGCACCGAACATTTTTCATGTATCTTCAAACCGAATTTTGCCACCGTGTTTAATGTTCGTAATGTAACATTGAAATATATAAAAATTAATACCTCTGCAATAAGGAAAACTCGTTTATTTTCCAATGAGAATATTACAAGCACTTTTATTTTCCTTCAACTTTTTATTTTGGTGAATGAGAAATTAACAAGCGTGAAAAATACAGTCAAAGTGAAATATATTCATGAATAAAATATTAAGAAATGGCAAAGAAAAAAAAAAAGAAAATTCATCATCATAGAAAGTAAGACATAAAATTTCTGATTATTAATAATTTTATTTGTGTTTTTATCATTCATACAGGTGAACGACCAGAGGCAATGCAAACAACCGGTGCATGTAGACCAGTACGAGTTAATTTATTTATTATTTGTTTAGCGATAGCAATTAATTTTATGTTTTCTCATCATCATATGCCATTGAGAAAGTCTTTACCATTGGCACATATTGATGACAGATGATACAATCATTGATTCAAATGAGGCAAAAATACACCATCACATAATATTCAACTATATAAAAGAGATATTGCAAATCACACTGTTAAAAAAGAACAGCACATACTAAACATAATATATAGTGAATTAATATAGTGAAAACAATGGAAAAACTGATTTATATAATCGTAGCTAAGGATATTAAATCAATGTGAATTCAAATTGGATTTCAATGCCATGTTATTTAACGGTAATAGACACATTTGATGAATGCAATCAACTATTAAAAGCATTCTAATGTTTGGCCCAATTCAACATTCAATTTGATTGAAATCATTTAACAATCCGAGTTTTTCTATCAATTCATTTTGAATTTTTATCATTTTACGATAAACAGGAAGAGAAGTGAGATTCATTAAATCAATACATAGATCATATAGTTATACATCAAACATACTAGAGATACAATAGGAAATATAATTATAAATAATTTTCAGTTTTTCATAAAATGAAATGTAAATGAGAACATCAGCTCACTTGAAAATGATATTAAATACACTTCATCATACTCCACCCTCCAGGGTTAAATGATTTTTGATAAGCAATTTTCTCCATCACCAACTCTACAATGAAAAACATTTTTTTTTTGTTGTGAATTCATTTCAAAGGAAAATACGAAAGATATTTAGTAACTAAGAAACTGAATTATTAATAGATCTTAAGGAGTAATATAAGAACCATTTAAAATTTGATACCACAAACATAGATGATATTATACCATTGAAACTATATAAAATTAATTGAATTATATTATATTGGTCTAGTGTTTTAGATAATTCAAAAGAGAAGTGTTGTTGGTAATACAATGAATTTTCCACATCACATTTAATACCCGATTGAGTGGATGTGAAGAAAATGATTATTTGTACAGTGTGTTGTGAAAATTCGGTTCGAATATATTATTTTGTGATAGATAAAATTTACTTTAAAACAACATTCATATAGAAATGAGATTAAAATGATGTTTTAAATGTTAATTATAATTGTATATTTGAGAATAATGTTAAAAGTACTTATAATGCTTGTTGAAATTACAATTGTTTATTTACTATAAAAATGGGATTAGTAACATACTATGGGAAACGGATTACTTCCAAAAAACCTTTAAAAAGATCTCTGGTACCATCACCACCTTCAATCTCTTCTTAGTAATTCTATTATTGAATTTGATTAAAAACCAGATAAATATTGATGTGAAATAATCTCCTAAACGTAAACATTCAATGACTATTTGTCTACAATTGAAATTGGTAAAGATGATTGTGATAAGACCAAATATACACGATAATTGATTACTATAAAATTAATTAAGATTCATATCGGAAATTGATTCAAATATCATTTAATACCAAAAAATAATAATTTTACTATACAAACTAAACCACCACCAATTGATAAATTTGGGTCATCGTCACTAATATCAAATCAAATGATTTTTATAATTGATTTTCAATTGATCTGTCAATCCCATTCGGTATGACATGTAAAGACAATGTTTCATTGTTTCATTCCCAACCAGACCACAGACAATTTTGAATTTAAAAACATATATGGTACCAGAGAGAAGAAGTATAATATTGCCGGGTTTTTAGTTAAATTTCCAGGAATGAGGACTTATTGAACAAAATTCAAACGAAAATTGATTATTCCATTAACAAATTGGATCATATTTTCGTATATTTTGTCAAATACCAAGTAATAGTTATGATAACCGTTAAATGATGAAGCATAACGTTAAAAATAGATAAAAAAAAAACATTTAATTAAAATCCATTAATGGAATGTTATTTCATTTGAAATGATGAATGATGAATTTTAAACTTAAATCACAACATTTCTTTTCTACTTTTGTGAACAATGAACAATTGTTCATTTATGTAAAAAAAAAACAAACAAACATAAAGAATTAAATTATAAAATAGACTCATAATTGTATAAGCATAGGATAGATTTAAATTATGTAAATGCCCATTGAATAACAAAACTGTACTTTAATTATGGCAAAAGTTTAATATTCCATAATTTATAATTATAATGAGGGATATGTGCTTATCACATCAGCTTTCATCTCTTCCTATCTAAATTTTAAATGTTTTATTTTTAATAAATTTAATTGCTAAATGGCTCTTGATAATTATTTATAATTAATTATAATAACACAATAAAATATTATAAATAATAAGCCATTACAGACCATGAACTGATTTTTATTTAATTCAAATGTTTGGCTATGCCGTATAAATAAAAATGTTAAAGTTTTATATTAATCAATTGGCCATCATCAAATTAATGATTGACAGTTATGTATGTTCTATCCTAATAAACGAATGTATAAATGAAACATAATTTATTATAATTAAACTTAAAACATGGCAAATAATATTACTGGAATTACATATAACAAAAAACTAAAAAAAAAAATAAATATAAATTATATATAAAATTGCATATAAACTACTATATTTAACAATTTAATTGTAAATAGAAATATTTATTGCTGATGCAAAACCATAAAAAATAAACATTTAAAATGAAAATTAAAATAAAACCAAAAAAAAAATTATATAAAAATGGTTCAATATGAACAACAGATGAAGAATAATCGGAGAGTGTAAAAGGAAAACGACTCCCAATGTATAAGAAATAACATTAAACAAACTATGAAATTGAAATTGAATTTTCTATTTGATATTTTCTTTCCCATATCTTTTCAGTTATTTACCATTTTTCTATATACAATTGACGTTAAATGCTTTCTTGGATAGAATAAATAAAACGGAATTTTCTTATTTTTTGTTGTTTCGCATTCAAGTAATTTAAAATTTTATTTGATTCGTTTTCAGTTTAATCAGGATAAATACTTGTGCACCACTATATCTTCTTTAACGGATTTTTTTTTTAGTAGATTGAAAACTAGAAAATTCCGTTTAATACAATTGACTTCGCTGTATTGAAAAATAAGATACAACACCATCGCCCACAAACCCCCCATTACCTCAATACAAGAACCAATAACTCAAGAAAACTAAAGAAATATGCGGCAAAGTTACTGTGTTAAAAACGATGAAATGATAAATAGTGTTGAAGCACGAAACGATTATTGTTTTCAGTCATACTGCAATTTTTCATCTCAGTTGAGAATTTATTTATTTCGTCGTTTTATTCAATCGTACATATTTCTTTTTGTCAGTATTTTGTTATCAATTCACACATCAGTGGCCTCTTCTTTATCGGTTCGTTTAGTTTTTCTTCATAACCATGAAACAAAAACATCAAAATAACGTAAAACGAATCATTGCTCAACAATGATTTTCACAAGAATTTTCACGTTTTAAAAAGAAAATCTGACAAAGTGAATGTGAACAAATAGTAAAGAACGATAACGTATAAGTTTCAGGCGAATTTCACTAAATACAATTCAGTTTTGTTCGTAATAACAACAAATAATAGTTTCCCATTTAGATTTAACAGTTAACACTATTTCGTTATAGTTCTGTTATCCTATCTTCATACATTTCAATTCATTGGCATGAAAGTACATTACCCAAAATAAAAGGTGAAATTAAATCGCGTGCACCTGGATGAATAAAATTTAGTTTCATTTTGTTAATTTAAAAGTTCTGAATTTCTTATTGTTTCTTTCCTCATATGTTGCACATTAAATATCAACACATTCAGGTAACAAATTTTATTTTTAGTTTTTCTGACTGAACATCGTACTACAGGTGAAATTTTAATCTTTTAATTATCCAGGAAATGTGATATCTATTTAACCGTTAAAATTTTATTTCCTGTTTTTAAAACTTTTTATCATTTTAGTTAAAATTAAATGCGAAAAAAAAAAGAATTATTGTTATCTACTAGAAACGGATAAAAAGATTGGTTGAAACAACAAAAATTCAACGATTCGAATAAATGGAAATTTCAATTTTTTTTTTTTTTCATTTGGATAGTTTGAACTCTGTTTCCCAATTAGATATTTTCCCAGTGGTTGTTTCCAGGATCAAAACCATTCAATGTCGGTGTTGTATGTGTTTTCAACACGGATGTTTTTCTCATGCAACGATAACCAATCTAATTATGTATGTTTTCAGGTGTGTTAACGGCTGTTACCGGCTGCATCGTCACTTATACCACACAGGCAACAGTAGTATTTCGTAATATTCGGCACAACATGAAAATGACGAGTGAAACGCATACACCTGAATCGTTGAGAATTACTAATTGGATTTCCTGTAGTCGATGTGTAGATAGTTTCTATAAATTTGATTTTTTTTTTAGCTTCTGTTACCATTTAATTTCTGCGATATCAGGTATAAACCAAAACACTTTGAAATTCAAGTAAAATTAAATAAACCGAATTAATTGTGTGCGGTTCAAATAATTACAGATTATCATAATCCATTTAGGAAAGCTCATATCAAATTTTGATACCCATTTTAATTCCATTGATAGTATTTACTTCTAATCGATGGAAATGAGGCGATTGTACTCAATTGTTTAATATTCCGACCTCATTTACAATACGCTCTTCTCGATATTGGATTGATAAACATAAAAACCCGGATTTTCATTCACATAAACGATATCATCAAAATTTCATTCCCATGGACTCAATTTTCAATCTTAACTTTAAAGATTTACCAGTATACGAGTGCACAAGATAATTTTCTTTTCTTTCTCTTTTTATAGCAAAACAAACAGATTATAGAGAGAAGAACAATTTTAAAACCAAAATACAGAAGAAAATCAAAAGACTTTACAGTTAAGAATTTTTTATTTATTTATTTTTTCTTGTTCTGTTCCCGTTTTGTTGAATAGCAATTTGAGCATACCAAAAGTGTAGTTTAAGAGGTTTTGCCTTCAAGAAAGAGTTTTTCTATCAATTTTCATCTGAATGGTAGAATGGAAAAAGTTCAGCTACTGTCAATGTTGCAATTACAACTTAAATTGAAGTTCTTGTCATTTTTCTCTTCGTTTACTCATTTTTGTTGAGTAAAAATTGTAAATGTTAAACTCCTGCCATACCACCCGCCCCCATAATAGAGATGGCCCTTGAGGAATGAGTTGTGACATGGAAGCGGTTTGATTCCCGATTTAAAATAAAAACAGAACTCCCTCTATACCAACTGAATTGCATTCATGTATTTGACACCATTTGGCCCGAAGACCTAGATAGAATACAACACAACAGTAACAACATTTTTCACATCTGTTGTGGCATTTCAAACCAAACGGAGTAATAAAGAACGAATAAAAAAAAAGAATTACACTGAAATTTATGTGTAGCTATTCAAACAGCCATAGTGAAATCATTAACACTTAATTTATGAAAATATAAAGAGGAAAATTCTATCGTTAACTCTTTTTCCTGTTTCCTTTTTTTTAATATATTTCATTTCATCGCATAGTGGGAGTAAGAGTGCAACCCCTTCAACCCACATTAACACAAAAAATGTTTTCCTTCAATTCTCCAAACTAAATATGAATGAATTTCGGTCGCATAATAATCAAACAAATGCGACACACTCAATATATCGAATATACATTACCACGGTTATAAGGTGATTAAGCGTTAATTTCATTTATCAAAAGTTCAAAAACAACTGGATTCCAATTTTATATGAAATGAAAAATGAAAAATCAATATAATTACCATTCATATCGGATTTTATTAATTCAGGTATTTTAGCTTTTCAATTAAAAAACCAGAAAAAAAACAAGTTGAAGAGAAACAAAAAAGAAGAAATTTATTGAAGAATAAACTTTCATTATAATTTGATTTACAGAGTTTTCTGATTTTTTTTTTATGATGTTGGTAATATACGAATGGAAACTTATGAATACTGTATTGATAGAAGAGGAAAAGCATAACATTTGGTGGATCATAAAATCCATTGGTAACACAGGAGATGAAAAAAAAAAAAAACATTGAATATCACTATGGATGAACTGGTTCGATATATATTGCATCAGTGTGGAATGAAAAAAAAGGAAACTTTTCAATATTGGATTTATTCAACTCAGCTGCTTCCCACTGAATGTTCATTTCATTCCTTTCCATGTTTCTTTTTTGGCAATTTCAATTCCCAATTTATCATTATTTATTGACACTAACACCGAATCAATAGACTTCGTTGAGGTGTCACCGGTTTTTTACGTTAAAATCACAGTCAAGTATTTGAAATTTTTTTTTTGTTAGATGGAAAGATCTGTTGTGTACAGCATATGGCAAGGAACTTAATCTTTTTGTCCCATCTTAATAAGAAATGGATGGTCCTAAATGGAATGAGACTCCAATACCCAGTTCATATGGTACCTTATTGACCACCAATACTTTAATAACTTGATGCATTCTGTACTGAAAATCTTATTTTTTATTCTTAGTCTTCATCACTTACTTTTTTTATCCGATGATTTTGATGATGTACAAAGAAAATTCTAGGAACTTCCAATATATTCGTGTCGTTTAGTTCGTTTTTATTTGATACGGTCAAGTGGGGATTAAGTAAAAGAAGAACTTCTCTCTTAAATTTCTGTAATGTCTTGTTAACTTCTTTTAAACGCAAAAACATAAAAATCACATAAGTTTAAAATTAAAGATGTTAAACAACTAACTGATATTGAAGACGTTTGTCTCATAATAACATTTAATTTTCCAGTTGTTTGAATTTTACTTTGGCTTCACTACTAACAATATTCCCTTATGAAATTGGATAGATTATTATTCGCCCAGCAAAAAAAAAATAGAAAACTGCGATACAGAAGACGAATATAAATTTCAGTTTTCATCTTTGTGCAAAATTTTTAGTATGACAGATTTTCTAACGATGAGTTCAGAATACCATAGAAGAAAAACGACAAGAAAAAACAAATAGAATATCAACAAGCATAAGGAAACATTTTGATTTATGATTTTGATTTAATACACTTACAATGATGTAGTCGATGTTTTAGTTTTTTTGTTTCTTGGATTCACTGAATTTTGATAGGCAACAACCATTAATGTTATGTTACGGATATGTCAGTCGTTGTCATCAGTTATAATATTTGTTTTATTCTTTTCCACTCCTCTGACCATGACGAACATGATGCCATTTTGGGTGGTAATCATTTCTTGTACAATTCACTAACAAATTACCGGTTCACTTGAATTTCAATTCCTGCAGCTGGATAAAAACCGATGGATCATCAAATGTATTCAAGGTTTCAATCATTTATTATTCTTTTATACAATTTTTGGGTAAATGTTTGATGTAGTTAAAGGCCATCGAATGACATGCAGACTATTGCGAATTTTAACCAAATGTTATGCAACACGATCCAGTCATGTAGTGGTTTTTAGCAACAACTCTCATACACTCATTCTACTATGGTTACTCATCTATTAGAGGCGCTATATTACGTATTAGTTCAATTGTCGTATGTACGACAGGAACCAAAATAAACGATAAAATTAAGCCTAAATTTATGTTGGAAAAACTAATTAAAATTTTAATAGAGCGAATATTCAACATTTTTATGTTCATCCATGAACTGTTATTTCTCTCTGTTGGATCATAAATATTTTATTTGGTTACTTCGTACAGTGTTTTTATATTTTGTTTGTTGTCGATGGGGTGGTTTTTCTACTTGTTGTTGTTTTCTTGTATGTTTTACTTTCTATTTTTTTTTTTTATGTTCAACTCGATTACATCTAAATGAAATTGACTTTTTTCGTCGTTTTGTTTGCCCAAAAGGAAATGGATGGGAAAAAAAAATTATGATGAAGAAAAACTGTACATAAAAATTGTACTAATTTGTAGATCACTTGGTTTTTTGCTCTTCGAAATACAATTTTTATTGGAATGTGTGTAATACCTCTCATGACGCGGATATTTATGAAACATCATAAACATTTTCTTCTTTATTCGTGTAGCTTTGTTTTTCTTTTTGGTAAGTTTTAGTCCTTTTGACGTACATTTACTACATTCAATGGGCCAACCAAATAACTGTTATGTGTATCCACACAACAGAAGAAAAAACGTCCAACATTGAACAGAGAAAGCATTCAGATGAAAAACAAGAAGGCGAAAATTCAAGTAATAAAAATATCGAGTATATTGTGCACATATGGTAAACATTAATGACTCACAATGAAAGTAAAAGCACAACGAAAGAAAAAAAAAAAAGAAAATAAAATTAAAGAAGAAAAGTCAATGGTCAGCAATCGTAAATAGCTAATCCACTAAGAAGTTCATTTCATTTAATACAATGAATATAATTTCATTGTGCGGTTGGCTGAGCTTCTGGAATTCTTGTATGTTATGTTGTGCCCATTGTAATGACATCCCTTCAGTTGACTTTTTATATTCGAATTTTTCTTTCTCCCCCAAATTAGAGGAAATTAGTGGAATTAAGACATTGTAAAACAGAATACCAACTAAAAGAATAATAAAGAGATTGACTTGTTATAAATGCTGCATAAATTCCAATGTCATGTTTAAATAGTTTTGTCCTCGATTTTCAGGATACTCGTGTATTCAATGGAATTTTAAGAATTTTTGCCATCGAATGAAAATTAATTCAATGGTTGTTCCAGTTAGGTCAGAGACAATAACACTAGAAATCCATCGCATTTATTGGCATTTTATTAATCTTTTGGCTTAAATATTTTCCCTTTTTTTTTTTGATTCACATTACTAAGGAGTGGTCATGCCAGATTATTGGCTTTAGGCCGTACAATAAAATGTCAGCATTTGATTACCAGTGAATTTAAAAAATCAGCTGGAAATCAGCCCCCCATTGTTGAATTAAAATTTAAATTTAAATCTAAAATACTCTTTTAATTGATTTATTATGCGTTAAATTTATAACTGGTAATAATAGATTCTTGTGTTAAATGGCAAAAAGAAAATTTAATTATTCTATTAAAATTCCATTTTAATGTGGTGAGAAATTATGGATATAGAATATTCATTATCAAATCAAATTCATCCAATTTAATGGTTTCAATAACGATAAATAATTTATTAAATTTGTCTAATGGCCTATACGTTATTCATCAAACATAAATAAAATGGTAATGTTTTTTATATGTCTACATACTAATCACATATAAAACAAAATAGTCAACATAAAATTAGTATTAGTGTAATTAAAATTTCATATTACAATGTCTATAGAATACAATTTATGGAATTAGTTGAATCGATGGGGGAAAACAAAAGAAGAAAACTTATCTATTTGGGTTTATCAAATAAAAATCAGTGTAATGACACAGTTAAAACTGTATATGACAGGCAATTTGATCAATGAATATTTACCATACGTGAATAGATAGTAAATATATTGATCAAAGTAAATAAAAATCAATGGTATTACTATTTCATATTGTATTCTCTAAATAGATAATACAGTAATATTCAGATAATTGAAATATTAATTAACTGTGGAACTGAATAAAAGAATACCTTTATGGCGTACAAGTTACAAGTACTGAGCAATTTTCTAGTAAATCTAATATTAGACTCATTTGCATTTAGTGGCATTCAATAATTAACGGTTATTTGATCATCTAAAGAACTACACAGTTGTTAACAATACCGTACCATAATTGACCGCTAATTGTCTATTGAATTTGTCTATGACGGCCCTATAATCATACCGTTTCAATATATTAACGATTCCATATTGATTTTACGCACTTTTATTAAATTTACATTTCGATTGCAAACGACATAATATGCAACATTCTATTTCCCCAATACCAGAACAACCATTAATTAGTAACTAGTTTCCTTCACTGTCACACATCATAGTAGCAAAAAAAAATGCCCTGAACAAAATTCACTGAACCTCAATTTCAGTTAAATACGAATCAACCAAAAACTAAAGTCCTTAATCAAACATTGGATCAGATGACATTTTCATTTCAGTAAGCTTTATTCATGATAATTGACCGTAGTCCATTGTGTTTTCCTCCACCTCTCTACTTACATAATCAAACGTGATTATAACCATTTGAAGCCACCCTCAATGTCAAAATCCTCTATTCACAATAAAAACAACAGGACAAGAAACGATAAAACACAACAACAACAAAAATTGTATACAACAGAAAACCACGAAAAAGAATGAACAAAAATAGCATTTGGATAATTCTTATCCACGTCTAATGTCTTATTATACGGTTCAGTGAAATATAAATGATTTAGAAAATAAGGTAGAGAGGTACTACTACTCTATTGCCATTTACAATGTGTATCCCCCAAGTTTAGCTTCTTAACATTTTTGACTCAATTCTGAACTTCTTCGAAACAATTTAACAAAATTTGTGTCGGCAAAGCTTTCGTCTCATTGCTATTAGCCATTCCCTTCCCAATATAAACGACAAAAATATGGAATAAGGTTAAATGAATTATGGATCGGAAACAACAATGCAATATGTTTCTCATCCATTTTACCAATTCTATTGGAATCAAGTCTCATACAATTCTGTGGTACAAACACATTCACATACTCAGGATAAACAGGAAACCTCAACTGAACGGTTAAGATGACTTCGAATCTTTTGGTCATATATTTTCTTCAATTGTAACAACACAACAAAATTATTTCAATATGTATGCTTACGGTTCGGTTACTTCGGTTACAATTTCAATTCCATTTCTCATGTAAGTTACAATATTCTTTTTTGTCTACATTTAGAATCTGTAGGCAAAAATAATTTTTGATCCAGCCATCGACCAAAAAGTTTTCTATCGTACAACTAAAATTATATATTTTCCTGTTGTAGAAAACACAAATTTTCTATTTTCTATTCAGTTGGTATACACTCATGGTTTAATAAGGTAAAATGGTAAACACTAAATTACCTTTAACGTGCCTACAAATTTAGACTTTCTCTATGTTGATTCTGTATGCTTTTTTTTCACTTCTGGTTAGTCTCAATTTAACTCTCTGGACTTTGAATTAATACGGCGAGGACACAAACATGAACAACAGTATTTTATGGATATTTAGAACAAAAAGGAAAAAAAAAACAAGTTAAATGATCAAGTACAGAATTGAAAATCATTGTATAAATGATGGTGCACCATTATGTACCTTACCATTTTGGTTAAATTATGGTAACACAATACACAGTGTGACTAGACCAACACAACAACAATGAGTAGCAAATAAAATTTTATCAAACGCTAAAAGTCATTCTAACATTTTGTTATAATATCAGTTAATTGAATGGGGATTTCATCTTTTCATAGATGAAAACAATTTACCTCTGATGTTTCACGTTAGAACTTTATACGATTTCATTCCAAGTATCTAAGATTTAATCTAGTTAAACCCATCCACTTATTAAGAGTAATTTTTTGTTTTTTCCTTTATTTTCTTGAACCTTTACGCAATAGATGATATCATTTAAGATTTATTTAATAATCCACAACATCAAATTACCAGCTATAAAATAAATATAAATATCATGGATTGATTACCTTGTAATTGGTTATAATACTTAAGAAAATGTTACTTTATAAAAGTAATAATCCATGAGTAAAGCTCATCCTCTATTCTTGATGTTCGTGGGGGAAAAATCAGTTTTTGATGTGTTTTAAAAAAGTTTTCTATTACAATCTATCCACAATGTGATGGGTATAACGGAATTTTCATGAACTTCAATTGTATATGAACACCATCAAAATGAACAGAGTTGGGTGTACCAATTACATGGTACTGTTGATCACCATTATATCAATATATAAATTTTGTGGTCTCTCAAGTGAACCTATTCACTAACTACTGATAGAAAACTTACATAGAATATTTTCATTTAAAATTTTAACTTTGTCCAAAATACAGTGTAATGCCATTACCATCCACCCACCCAGAGAAATTGAAGATTTTATGTTGAATTAATTTTATGTTTAATCTAGTATTATTCACCTTATGACCTCGTTCAAAATACTAATTCATATTCTATCATCATTTTCCTTGAATTTTCTTCTTCAGCTTCATCACCGTTCAGTTGATGTATTCCTGCTAAGTCATATGAATTGACTTATTAGAAATTCGTAGAGTAAACTTTATCTTTACTGATGGCATCATTCAAACCAAATTAAAATCTATTCTCTTACCATGAACAAGATGAATTGAAAGTCGAAAAATTTTCTTAAAACAATAAAATTTTACGTCGTCAATTATTCAGTTGCTAGTACTATGACACCTTTCAATTATATAACACTTGAATAGATTTTCTTTTGGGGGTTCACTTTTGTATTTTTTTTATTGTATAAAATACTCCCAACAATTTGGTTACATTGATATAACATTGACTAAGATTTTCCTATTGTTTTCTTTTCTCTGTGTATATTTCGTTTTTAATGAAAACTCATGACCTCCATCAAACTATTGAACTGCTTTTATACTAATAAATTGCATGCAACCAGAACCGCTGTGTGACAAGATTGATAACGACAATTTATTAATAAATCCTCCAATATAAATTACATAAAATATTCATTGACCCATTAAGTCAACCTCTGGGAGAACAAAGAATCTTGATGGTAATCGTTTCTTTTTGGGGTGTTGGGTGTTACCTATACCCAACTATATGGTAACTACTAAAGGAATGACTAAACAATTATATGGTGTATATCGTACAGAGAGAGAAATTTTTCTACATAAATTCAATACCGTTGGAATTAAAGTTTAGTTTTATTTATTTTTTTATTATTTTTTACCCCCTTGATCCAACATATTTATGGTGAATAATAGCGGCTTACAACTAAATGAATTCTTAGGCACTAACTACTATGCCAGTGTTATATGTTGACAGCAAAGATAGGACTTTAACATGGTGGTACACAAGTGCACATAGTTCTTTTAAAACAACAAAAACTTTTCTCTATTCGTTTACTCTCACTCTCTCTCTCTCTAATTTTGTTTTTTTTATATTCAATCCAGTTTATGATGTTTTATACTTCTTGTACTTTAACTATAAGTAAAAATAAATCACATGTAGTTGGAGTTTTATGTAATATGAGGGTTGACTTAATGAGAACCAACGTAAAACAACATTAATTTATGCACCATTCATTAGCAATCAGTTTTACAATGAACTGGTAGTGTCGTCGACAGAATATTTTTATGCAATGTTTCTTAATCTGTTTTTTTTTTTGCTTGCCTTCTTTGCAAACCATCAGCAAGTGATAAGCATTTCTTATAGTAAAACACTATATAAAAACCATCATAAAAGATGATGGGAATTGAATCATCAAGATTATGAAAGTGACAAATAATTATAGTTTGCATGTTCTTTAATCCTAAAGGTTTTCATATTTATTATTTCTCAGTGTTACCTTATGAAAAAAAAAAACAGCATAGCAGGTTGACTGCAATTCATAATTTATACCATTTTAATACTGGAGTTGATGACGGACATTTTAATCCCTACCTCTTAACACACTGGATTTAAATAACAATAATTACTACTTCTGCTCTAAATGTTGTGTGAAACGTTAAGCTACTGGTCACTATTTGCATTTACCTGGATAGAAGTTTCTTATTGCACCTCATAATTACACAGAACTGGATTCAACAAGCAAGAGTTTTAAAGTGGGTACCATAGTATTACATGATTGGGAATACCACTATCTATCTAAAGGTTCTGATTAAAACCACTTGTTTTATCCAATTAATTTTTATCGTCAATCTAATTCGTTCATATTCCTTATAGTGATTTGATAAACAAGAATTTTTCTTAAGAAAAAAAAATAAATAAATTGTCATCATCTGGTACACACTCATACCATTTAATCATAAAAATTAATTGCCATCATTGAAATGCACGAATAAGAAACAAATTTGTTTTGAAAGCAAATACCTGATGAATTGAATATGGTACAGTTGTATAGCAATATTCAGAAAAACTTTTACAGTATCACTAAAATTAGATCTAATTTGGTAAGATCAGTATTCAGGAATTTTTTCTTTTAGGTATCTCTTAGCTGGGAATTATTATTAATACTTGAACGTATGGGAACATTCAAATTTCAAAATAGATAGATCTGCATAACAAGATGACATATACACAATAAGGATATGAGGGAATTATGCTCAACAGTATCATTCTTCATCATCTTTATCAGTAGCTCCATACACAACTGATACGTTCAGATATACCGGAACAAATCTAATAACTTTTTTCATTCTTTTCTTACACGTTGGGTCTGTTTCGCTCTTCATTTACAAAAAAGATGGAATTGCAAAAGTAAAAAGGAAAAAAAAAACAGGAAAAACTGTAGACGAAAATTTCTTACTTGAATTTAATGTTAAGAAATAAGTTTCTTATGTAAAGTAGATTTTTGCCCAAAAAGACATGCTAAAAATATTGTGTGTTATGTGTATTAAGCTGTTCAGTCTTATTTTCTTGAATCGTTGTGCCACCTCGAGTGTTATTCATCAGTTGATGACACACATACAAAAAAAAAAAGAAATAAGAAAGTATATTCGTCCGTATTATACAGTTTATTCTCATTATAATTTCGGGTACACTGTTTCTACGGTATATTAAAATTTATATTATACAACATTCAATATAATAATCTAGTCGAAATGAGATTGATAAGAAAGACGGTGAAGGCTTTTTATATAATTTTATACTAAAATTGGTACAACACCATAAAAGAATCAAGGTAAGAAGAAACGAAATATAAAAGAAGTACGCAACATTTAATACCGTCAGGTGTGTACAGGACTTTATAATACCGTGATGTTGTTAAAGTAATGAAAAGTTTAAAGCTTCCAGTCGCATATAGATCGTTAAAATTGTGAACAGCCGCCCTCAGGTAAGTCAACCAACCGATGATGTCGTTTTACTCTTATCGATTTTATATATGGTAACAGTTATAAACCAAACAACCAACAACAACAAAAAAATGATATTTTAGATGAGAAATTATAATAAATTCAGTTGTGTGTCACCGTGTATAAAACCGTTGATTGTTTAAACGATGAATATAGAAAACTTAACCAGGACCATCACGAAGAACAGAGGAATCAAAAAAAAAAAGAAAAGAAAACTGTTCACGGTTTTATAACTTTATTTCAACCAATTGTTTTCATATATTCGTTGGTTTTTTTATCCTCCTGTTACCTTTATAATATGTAAATGAGATTCACACGTGCATTACATTGAATTATCAATAGAACCAGGATATTATTAACTGAAACTCTATACATTCCCATTCTATTGATTTACTGTTGTAAAGTAAAAATTTTATGAAAGCATAGTCAATTCTATTTTCATTTGATTACAATTGAGAATAACTTCAGTATTCGTTATAATCATTAATAAGAAAAAGTATTATATTGAAACGTACAAGTAATACGAAATTTTTACTTTTTGGAAATGTGTTTTCTCTATTTTGGTTTCTCAAGTTTCATTTATTTTAAAAATAATTCATAGTTGATATCATACGGTGAATATCAAACTTATTTACTTAGAAGATTTTTCAATTTTGACTTCTTATAAAATTTTCTTCAGGTAAGAAAATTTTATTTTTAAGAAATTTCACATGAATACGCAAATACCAAATGTTACTCATATTTGATATGGTTTATTGGGTAAAACTCAACCTCACTTGCATTCCATTTGGTTCAACGATAACATTACAGAATTTTCGTTAAATAAAATGCAATTTTCCACATAAACAGTATCCAACAAACATACCCATTGAATATCAATAATTTTCAATATTTGTATACATATTCGGGCGGTTCTGAATCATTCTGGACCATGGAAAAGGAAAAACCACAATTCAATGAATTGTATAGGAACTCATTTGAATCATTCATTTGGGAAATTCAAATAAATTTATCGATTCAATGGAGAATCATTTATTTTTCAACGTGTTCCATTGACTCGTATACCGATTAAAAAAAAAAAGGAATTACTATTTTATATTCTTATGCAAATTGAGATAAAGCTTAACATCGTTACAATATATTTTATTATTATTAAAAATAATATGAGATTATTGAGAATATAAATATACGCCCCGCATAGTTCATATAACAACATGATTCTATTTCGATATTCATGGGAGACTGAACATATCAATATCATATTCCCCAAATATTTTAAATCAAAAGATAACGCGTAACCGCAGTTTAATTTAATCACATATACGATTTGTACTTAATATGTATAAAATGAACAAGAATTAACGATTAAAATGTATCAGTTTTTAAATCATTATAGATCTCCCACACAGCATACCAATTCGTATTAAAACCATTCATAAATATTTAAAATTTGAAGTCGTGAACTGAAAATAGATCTAATCTAAACATATCATTTGATATAGATTCATAGAAAACAAAAAAGGTTGAAGGCTAAATGAATTAAACAAATATTAAACCTAATTAAATTCCAATTATGATTTAACGTCTTCACGTACAGAAAATTATGCGACACATTGAACGATACATAATTAACTGGAAGCGAAATAAATAACAACAATAGCTAATACTCATACAATTTATGTGGATGTCTAGTGTTTCATTGGTTGAAATTTATGTAATACAAAACCTTATAATTTGGCTACAATTTTATGTTCAACTATAAACTATGCGCTTAACAGACTCTGAATATAATGATGTGAAACAAAAATGTTCTACATGGTAAAAACCACTTGAGTTTTCATTAAATATTTTCAGTATAAAACGGTTATGATTAAATACACGTGCTCTGGTTATTATAAAAAATTGCATTGTGTTTTAAATATCCAGTCTTTTTTCTTTCTCCTTTATTATTTCATAATGAAACTGACGTAATATCAAAGACACTTGTTTAACCATTACATAAACATTGTTTCCAATTTATTTGTGAACATAATTAATGTTTAATAAGTTAATGCTAATAATTCACAGCTACTTGTAAAATTCTATTTCTCGCTGCATAACAACATCGAAAATTATTCAATCTATTCTGTATGGGTACTCCGTTATTGAATAACTTTTAAGGATCTTTTATCCGTTATGTCTTTTACTTTAGTTTAGTATCATTCAACTACAATGTTATTGCCAACTAATAAACGATAACTTTATACAAGTACAAAGGATAACGACATAGTAAACGATCGTTTAATATGCAAATAATATTCGATTGAAACTATAGTTTATAAACAAATTTCATTAAAACAATTTCATTTCATTTTAATTCCATTCAATAATGGAATTATAAAAAGAGGCAATGAATAAACTTCTACTACAGATAAATGAAATAAAAATTGGAAATTTCTTTAATTATTTCACATAAATGACTACACCCCTGAGCATCTTGTTATTATCCATAACAAATAATTTTCCTTTTAATAAATAGGGAAATAATGAATCATTTATAAAATAATTGTTATCTTGTATAAGAACAAATAATTGTCTGAGATCAGTTAAATTGCCATACTTATTGAGATCTCTTGTTGTGATATAGAACATTTATTAGTTTCATTGTAAAAACAAAGAAAATATAGATAAAGACCAACCCGAGACTCTTCATCAATTCCTTAGTGTATATAATATTGTTGATGTACAACAAACTGTTGTTATGACTTAAAAACTTTCCATGGGTAATTCTTTGTTATAAATCCATTGGAAATGTAAGAACATAAAAAACAATAAAATACATAAAATTAAATTATGCTCAACATTGTACCACTTTCTTATAGAATGAGGCACCACAGTGAGTTTTCCTTTGCACGATTTCCATGTCCATCTCATATTCAATTCGTCTTTACCTTTGTTCATCTTGATAAAAACGGAAAATACTTCAACGGTATGAGAATTATCATATTTTACAGTTACAATATTTCTATTCTTTTAAACTAAAATATTTATGTTAAACAAGTAAGAGTAAGTGGTGAATCTCATTCTACACCGAGGATCTTCAGTTTTTTCCTTTATGTTTTTCTGTGATAGCAAAACAATATGATTGTATAATCCAGAAGTGTCCTGCTTATATTCAACTTCAAAAACCCGAATGGGAACAACAACATTAGACTTCAACATTTCAGGGAGTTTTACTATTCAATATTTTGATATGTTTACTCATTCCATTTCCCCAAATTCTAGTTTAGTTCATATTCAATTCAGATAATATAATATTATGTTTTTCCATGTCGAAGAATTATGATATATTCCATAAGAAACAAAGAAAAAAAATATTAGAAACAACAAAACATAACTGTATTCATATCAAGTGTCGTTCTCTTATATTATAATATCAGTACGTGTGATACATGTGTTACACTTATACCCTTTTACCTTTGCCAAGCACAGGTGAATGTCGGTTATACATTGAATACACTTCAACGTATACATGTGGCATAGAGTGTATGTATGTAGATAATAGCTTATGCACGCCTTTAGGAATGAGTCAGAGGGTCGTGTGTGTTGGAAAGGTGAAAAACATTGTCACAAAATTTTTCATTTTCCAACAAAACACAATAGAACAGTTCATATTGGTAACCATCATAAAGGTAAATGTGGAGCATAACAATTTTGCATATAATTCTATTCGATCTACAGTGTCATCCCGTTTACATAATAGAGAGAAAAGTTAGTAAAGATGGTCCCCATAATGGGAAGTATAGAAAAGACTTTTGGACCGAATCGACAGACAATCTTCAGCCAACCAGTTTGGTTGTCAAAAATAAAAACATACACACACACCAAGAGTACGATTAAGAGACAAATATCTCCATAACAACATCTTGGATCAACTTCATTGTTGCATTTATGGTGGAAAAACGGTAACACAATACCGCATAAGTAACTCCATCAGTACACAGCAAAGGAGATAGGCCAACACACATTCAAAATATGGAACATTTTACCATGTATTCAGGTTCAGATTTAAACATAAAACCCACCACAGGAATACCAAAAAAAAAAAGGAATAATAAACTTTGTGATAAACACAAAGCTTTTAACCTTCAATGTGCCACCACTATACCATACTTTTATTTATCTTATCATCTCATTCCAGTGTATAAAAATCACTGGTATTTTATCATACCAATGGTGGGCTTTAAGGCACATCACACAATTTTATGTAAAAAAAAAGAAAACCAAAACCTACTCAATCCAGTATAATAAAATCACTGAAAATTATCTGTCTTACTTATAACAAAACGATATCGTTTAAAATTGACTTCACTTCTTTATTTTATTATGATTATAACAGAATTTTTTAATGTGTATAAACGGATGAATATGATATGCGGTTTTATGTCTTGTACACCGCCAACGTTAAATAATAATAATTTTCTTTTAACGTAAATAATTTCATATTTTTGTATATTTCAATTAAACGAAGGATTGTATTACATGAGTCAATTCATGGAACAGATTTTCTGTATTCTAGAATTCCATAGAACCAACTCTTTTAATTTTTCCTCAAAATACAAAGTGTTGTTGTTTTATTAACTAAACCCTCTTTGCCTCTAAACCTCGTTGCTTTAACGAAATATTTACACCTGATGTAAAAACTCAATGTTTGTAAATAACATTTTTCTCAGTATTCTTCATTACATTGATAACCATATAACCGAAAAGTCTATTGTTCCACCTGAAAGCCATCAAGTATGTGTTACCTTTATTCTTGATTCATTGTTACTGTACCAAAAGTTCTCAATAGATATTTTTCCTCTCGTCATAAACCAAAAAAAAAAAAAAACAAAAATTATTATAAAAGATTATATGAAAAAGTTCAAGTACAATAATCTTTCATTTTCGTTACCATTCCATCGACTTCTAGTCAGTTATTATTGGCAACCATCAAGTGTACGGTATTCAACGGTGATAACTTTTTACCTTTTCTTCTTTCTTTTTTTTTTATTCATCGAATCAGTGATGCGTATGAACCACTGTACAATGTTTTCTCTCGTTTGTGTTGTTGAAAAACGTACTTTTTTATGAGCGTTAACTCTAAGTTTTATTACACAATTTTACTATATGATGAATACTCTGTATTACACTGAATCAAATGAACAATAGTATTAGCAATAGCATTCCGTATACAAAAAAATAAAAGTATGACTGATACTCGTGTGTCTCAAGTTGAACCAAAATACAAAAAAAAAAAAACAAGAGGGCAATAATAACAAAACCAACGAGAAAATAAAACCCCATTGAACACACCCAACTAAAAGAAGCACAGGTAAAATGATGATACACATATACAACAACCGTTATAATGAACACAAATGAAAGATTATACATTATTTAAAATTCATTCTATTATGATAATGAAACGCGCGCGACCTGATGTTCTGTAATCAAAACGAACACATCTACGTTGTTGAACACAAAATAAAAGTGTCCATAAAGAAAACTCAACCACTTTAACCGGATGGAAGTAATATAAAAAATAATATGAAAATCTTTCCATTTCATGTCAAAGAATTTTCAGCATTTTATTCGTTCACTTTCTCTCTCTCGTATTATTTTTAATGTTTCAACCAGGTGACATGAAATATCGTTTTGTAAACGACATCACAGAAGACCCTAACCACCAACATAATATCGTATTGTGTGTGGCGATGTGTAAGTCTCGTTATCATATCCTTTTACTCATGACATGTTGTCTATGACCCTTGAGAATTGTTGGTTTGTATTTTTTTTTATCTAATTTAATTATCGACCGTATCTTACAACCAAAAATGTGCATTAATTATATTCAATGAAAACGTGAGAAAAACTCCTTTCGTTTCCACTTTTATTTAGTATTTTTCATAAGAAATTAAAAGGGTGGAGGACTATGAAAACAAATAAAATGTCATTGCTTTAACAGTAAAACTTTGACAATTTTACACAGAATACCATTACAAACCATTATGATTACCCAAGTGAATTCTATCTTGGATTTTATACATTTTTTTTTTCTTGTTACTTTTAGAAATTTTAATTTAATTCAACTGTGAATCATTCAACGTACCCCAAATGTTTAGTGAAATTTTTGTTCACAACCATATAAATTCATCAACGAATAAACGAATTAAAATCAAAATAAAATGTGAAAATCTGTGAATGTGATTTTCTTTATTGTTTTTTTTATTTAGAATCAAGTGAAAATAGATTAGAAAATTCATTCCATTCCATTGAATTTGTGGCGTAAATATTTTTCACTTTATTACCCGAACAAATTATTTACCATAATCGAGAGACGAGCAACCAATGAACAGTGGGAAAATAGCTTAACATGAAGAAGAAGAGTTGAATAATATGTTTTTCTGTTATTTTGGAAAAACTCATATTTTCCTCTTATTGGTGATTGAAAAATTTTAATTATTTCCATACCAGACATGGTTAAATGTTTTGTGTTTTTCACATATAAAAACCATTGGATTTTTCAAATTTAAACAGTTAAATTATTTCAACTGAGACCGGTCCATATAATCACAGATAAACAAACAACAAGAAATACGTTGATTTTAAATCACCAGTTGAGTGATAAAGGAAAATAAGAAAATGAAAATGCAAATATTAACTTATAGCTTGAAAATGATTCTAATTAGGTACATTAAATCATCTTAAAAGTGTTCAGAGTGAATTCAGTGGCAAAATACGAGATCATCTATACGTTTTGGGGCGCCAAAATAAAAATATATTTACCCAGTAAAGGACGCATTATTATGTAACCTTCCCCCCATCAGGACAAAAAAGTAAATTTGGTAAATAATGGTGATCGTAAACAAACATACACACGCTCTGATTCATCCCCATAAAATATGTTATGGTTTCCATATATTGTTCAAACCTCAAATTTGTTCCATATAAAACACGTACATTCTGTGTATTTTCTTCTTTTTTTTTTTCTACCACGTTCAACTCCAATGTCTGATATGCGGTCCTACTTGGTTTAACTTTTATACCTTCATACGATATGGGAAATTTTAATTAAATCGTATAATATTCTGTAAATTTTCTCATTTCTTTTTTCCTCTATATGAAATACATATAAATCTGATGGAATTCATATGAAAATTTCCACGTACATATAAAGGCTACTTCAATGTAACCCATACACATAGAGAGTGGTGGAAAAAAAATGTATGCAAAATGTGAAAAGCAGCATAAAATAATACACACACCCAACATACCCACATAGAATTAAAATCATTGCATTAAAGAAGAGTGCCTTTTATACGGACCATTTCCACATCATGGATTTCACAGGTCAAGTATTATTTTCTCCATTTTTTTATAAATTACATCCATCGTGAATATCAAAATATTGTGAAAGAATACCTAAACTGGACTGATATTAAACAGCCATTTAATATGAAGAGTTAAATTTCAGGTGAAACAAAAATCCATTTTATCAAGAGGTGCAAAAAAAAATCTCTGAAATTGCATCAATTCACATTTACTTGTACAAGACCTTTTGATAATCTCATTTTATTTGACTCAGTTTAACAAACCCAAAACGTTGAACCGAATATTACATGAAAATTATTTTTATTTGCTTTAATTAAATCAATATTTTAATAGCTTAACTAATATTCCAACCAAGTAGGTTCAAATAACATGAAAAACGTGTATTTTCCCTTTCTATTTATTATGCTTTCCCTCAAATGTTTTTCCGGTACAATAAATAAATACACATAGAGATGAAGTTTTATTATATTGATTTCAATCATGATGTGATTTTCAGTTCAAAAAGACAAAATCTCTTCTCACACTCTAAAGCTTTCACTTGCCATATAAAAGAGTTAAAAATAAAAAACAAAATTCAAATGAAAAGTTCAGCCATTGAATCAGAAAAACGAATTATTCATAAAATTCTAAATGTAAACAAATTATAAATCTTGAATTATTTGATATTTACAAACATAAACATTGAAATACCAAACTGAATATTATATTCTTGTTTTCCCTATTTTCACCTGACTTACAATTTTCCCTTAAAATACCAAAAAAACGGAGTGCAATATACTAAATTCTACAGCGCGTAACACACTAACAAAACACAAATATGAAAACTTTTAATCGATTTATGACAGAATTTAATAAATTCCATAAATATTTACATATTTATATTTAGTGACAACATCAATTTAACAGGCTTTTAACTTTATGATAGACAATAAAATCCATGCAAGCATACATTGTTAAAGACACACAACCCCCCATATGATACGTCACATTTATTATTATTGGGTTATATAATTTGAAATTTAACTCATTCTCAAGCTGAAATCTTAACTCATTCGGATAAGACAATAAATTTTCAAGTAATACACTAGTGCTATAATACTAAAAGGTATTCTCGATTATCGATTGAATATTTAAGAGTCCAATAATACCTTAACTGAGATTATCACCAATGGGATTAAATACCAACAAAACATTATCAGGTGCAACTAAAGACTATTGTGATTCACATTTCACACGAATCCAATTTAATCGTTTTACTTTTTAGTTATCAAAAGGTAAGTGTTAAGTCCTGTTAAAATATATTTTCCAGTATTTAACTAATCCAATCTTCTTTTTTTCTGGTACAATATTACTCTTTACATTCCATATCTCTTATCACATGAACACCTGTACAAATTCACACATTAGTTCAATAACGAATTGAGATTCTCTTCTGCTTTTTTTTGGTTGTCCAACAGAAGGAAAAAATATCGTTAAAAATGTTTCACCATTTTATAGAGTGAAATGCAAACTCATGCTAATTTTTACTTATTCTTGAGAGTTCTAGGTAATTCAACTTGATCATTCTCAATATTATTTTACCGTTGCTAAATACAAAAAACGAAAAAGAATTTCTATTTCTCAACTGAATTATGGTTCTAGCCATTTTTTTTTTATATTCCTGTGGATAGTTTTGTAGCAAACTCATGGTTTGCGTGGACTATTAACTATTGAACATATTCAAAAGGTGAACCCAAGGAGAAATGAATTTAACACAAAAAAAAATGGGAAATTCATCAGTAACTCCCAACCACCTGAAATTGTTTTCAGTTTCAATAGAGACCAAGTTTTTTCTATTGCCATTTAGAGGGATGCAATTCAGTCCATTTTTATATTCATTCTTAACGTCATCCATTTTATGTCCAACCAAATATGGTACTTGAAAAAAAAAGAACCAACGAAATAGTTTTGGTATAATGTTCACTATATTTTTCCTAACTCTTTCACTAAGAGAAAGCAAAAAATAAAAGCACCGATGAAGACTTTGTTCAATTATATTTTGTTTCTTGTTCAAAATGGCCTGGCCCGGTACTTCGTGTCTAAACTAGATGAATAACAGCCAGACTCAGAATATTCAAACTATGTTGAGGTAGCAATGGAAAATATAAAAAGCTGTGACACTGCCAACTTTTAAATACGACAAAAAAAAATATACAGAATTCATTTTTATCGTTACCCATTTAGAAAACATATAACCTGATGGATACGGCGCTACAAAGACTATATTGGCGAATGGTATAAACCACCTCAAACTACATTGTATTATCCAACAGTGAATATTTATTATCGTGTCTCCACCTGGTTCTCATACCATTTGCAATGAAAATGAAACAAAAAAAAAATTCTCAAATACCGTTAGTAGTTTTGTGTCCAAATGAACAAGCACAATAACCACAGCAGAAATAAAAAAGAAATTCGAGAAAGACTGACCGTTTTTGTTCTCTACTCGTATTTCGTCTTCTCCACAATTAACTACATTCACCATGATTAAGTGGTTTCAATTCAACCATTTGGGTAAATGAAAATCCAAAAAAAACCGGTTTTTCTCTCTGTCTCTTACATTTTCCTATTCATATTCTTTGCTATTTCATATGATTTTATTATCTCTACCATCGGGAGTACTTCTATAGCATGCGATTAATAATAATAATTTCAATTTATGATACGATATGAGTTAGTAATTATGTGCTCACCATGTTCATATTAGTTCATACTAGTCGTTCTCTCATTCAATGTCCATTAAATTGTGTCGCATACCAACCAACAGAGAAAAAAAATTTCATTCTGAAGTGCGTCAGCACTTTTAATTCAATTCACCTGTAACAGGAGTTAACAAATAAAAATTGCAATTCGTTTTGACATGAATTAATGATTGTCTCGTGGAAAATTTAATTACAATTATCATTACACGATTATCAAAATCATTGCGATACATAAATTTTAATTTTCCATTGAACAACAACAGAAACCAAAAAAAAAATAAAATGAAAATTTTATAATAAAATGCATTCCACTTCATCTAATGATCATCATTCATTTTTATACCATTTTAGCCGGTTAGTTGGTACAAATAATACATGAACCATTTAATATATAAAAAAAAAAAAACAACACAACTAAAACATTTTCAATGCAGTATAAGTTGAACATTTATAAGGAACGGTGTTAGAGTACTACAATAAAACACATAAGTTCATACATAACTATACACGAACTTTATGGTTAATGCTGTGGTTAGCAAAAATGCATTTCATTATATGAAAATTTTATAAAATTTATATTCAATTTATAATCCACTTATGGTATGATAACATGGAAAAACTTTAGTAGAAAGAGGCAGATTTTCTTTTTTCCCTATACAAACTCTATATGTTTTCGTTTAAAATTTATGTTATCAAAATGCACTTTAATTCAAACGCACCATTGGATTGTTTTTCAACTCTGCTGTAATGACTATTATGGTTGATTATTTGTTTGATTTTTTTTACAAACATAGTAACAGACTATAACGAGGTGAATTATGATTTATAATTCCACTATAAAATTTCACTAATTTAATTTCAATGGCCAGTTTAAGTGTTCTTTGGACAATTATATTATTCAATTTCAACATTGGTTCCCAATTGTAACACAATATCCTACATATAAATGAATAGTCGCATCAATTAACGGAATTTTAAATTGCATCATTCCCACTACTACAATTCAATTCGAATGAATTAATACAAAAATTTCCTAATTTATTCCAACTAAAATACTTATGCTTTTATGAAACTTTTTTCGGTTATTCCGTCGAATGATTATTAATATTGTTTTTTTTTTTGTGGCTATAATGTTTTGTCATATCCGTAATTGTTTATTTCCACATATCTGAGTGAAAACAGAAGCAACGATACATTACTCTGTGTTAATACTTTGTTCCTATTTTTTTGTTTCGACATACCATCGTTACAATGTGCTAATTGAATTAATTGTAACAAAAACTCAATTGTATAAAAACGAATGAAATAATGTGAATAATTGTGTATATCTCCAGTTTATTCTGTTTTTTTTTTTATTAAATCCTTTACAGAACACCATTTAGAGATAATCATTTGGAAATTCAATGATTAGGATACGAATGGCATAAATGAAACGGTGAAAAATCAAATAAATTCATTCAACGTTTTTTTTTATTGTTCCACCATTATATTTAAAACGATGTTTCATTTTTAATGTTTTGGGATTTACATAAATTTTAATTGAATTTACACGTTGATTGTGATAACAGAGAGTAACAAAAAAAATTAAATGATCCATACACACAAATACAGATCAATATTAAATTTTCTAAATTAATTACGGTTAATAAAAATGTATAAATAATTTGACCCAATTCTATAATAAATTCAGTTGTCTCAATTGATTCTATTCTAGTCGGTTGGATAACTGAATTAATGTTACTGATAGCGAACGTTATGATAATGTTATGTCTACCAAGCGACAAATTATTCGTATGGCGCATCTACTGTAACTTATTGTTATCATTCGAGCCATTTGATAGTTCTTTATATCTTATTTGGCATTTAGGTATCATCATGCAGTATACAGTACAAATATTTTGTTATTTCTTATAACAAAAACACCACAGAGAGACTTCAACATATAAAGAAAAGTTTAATAACAAAATATTGAATTATTTGATAATTCTCACTTTACAAATAAATTTTCGGCTCCACTCTGGATAGCTAGAGACACATTTAATGTCAATTTATTATATCTAATTCATATATAATTGCAATAACTTATCATACCAATTCACTGGTATAATATCAAAGTTTATTTTTCTAATACACAACATCCAATTCAATAATGTACGGAATTTAGCAATTTCATTTTCTAGAATTCATGTCATTTCAATATTGATTAAACTTAATGGGAAATTAAGTGAAGAAAAACTTTTCTCTCATACCAAATTATTTGTTTTTTGTCCATTGTTTTCTTTTCTCATTATTAGAATTTCAAAATTTATAATTCAACAAATTCCATAGCGAATCAGTAACAAAAAAATCCTCTCACATTAAATTGCACCAATGCATTAACCCAATGATCACAACTGCAGAGTAGAAACAGCAAAAAAAAAAAAACAGAAACAACAGAATTAATTTACGTATTGCTTTGGTGTTAAATGAAATAAATTATTCAAAAACCAATTCCATTGTTGATTAGCTCTGTTGGATTCCTCTTCTTTCAGTTTACGTTTTTTTTTTTTTTGTTTTAAATATTAAATACTCATTCTAATGACACTCGGTAGCACTCTTGAGAAACGAATGCATTTTTAATCAACAATATTGTCCAGTTCTGGTGAACAGCAGCAACAACAACAACAAAATTATAAACTAAAGTGAATCTCTAATCTATTTTTTTCTATATCTCCTGAACAGTTCTTGTATTCATTCACGATTGGACTACTTGACGCCATCGTATCCTTCTGTTATGTGTTCCAGAGATTAAAGTATTTTTTTGCTCTACATATTGAACGCTGTGGCACACCATAAAAGTTTCAAAGGGAAACTCTGCAAAAAAAAATTCACCGATTTTCCAATTTTTTATACCAAAAGAGTTAGTGTAACACGGTGTTACTTAGAATATGATGACGATATGTTTCCTCATTCTCTTGTTGTTCATTGCAATTGAGAAAATTGTGTCACTGTTTTCCCTTTTGATAGAAATTGTTGGCTCTGTTTTTTTATTATTTCTGATTCAAATATTCCACATAATAAGCATACGTAGTGTGGTAATTCTCTATTTGTTTATACCAAACCGCATTGTATATTCAGTTGATCTGTTATTTGGGTGTACCCCCACGTAATGAACTTAATACGCCAAAATATAGAAAAAAAATAAAGCCGCCCACATATGTACACCACAACTATATGGTGACTGATAAACATTAATCCAAAAACCGCCACCTTTAAGAAGTTACCACCCCAATATAATTTATAATATTGGAAAAACCATGCATGCATACCATTGATAATGTTTACTTACAACCCAAAAAAAAAAAACATAAGAACATGAACACAACGGGAATTTTGTTTCGTTTCAATTACATATACAATTTTTCTTCATATGAATTTTCTTTTAATGGTAATGAAGTTTAAACTCTTTTAGAAAATTGTTTCTCATACAAAATTCAATTTTCATCTGATATTTTTCTATACTCAAGTCATATGGTAACAATATACCATTAATAATTGAATCAATTTAACTAGTGAATTAGAAATAAACGAAGAAATCTATAACAATTTAAAATTATGAATAGATGTCAGTCAATTTATGCTTAACTTAATTCAATGGCTCATAACTATAAGATGATATTTTGTGTTAATTTTCTTAAAAGGCACATTATCATTTCGTTAAGAGAAAAGTCTATTTTGCAATGAATTACAGAACAGCTAAATGATGTCGATATTTGTAATAAAAAGACTTTTCTTTATTTCGTTTATAAGAAATATCATTCAACGGATATGAAGCACACAATGTTTAGAGAAAGCTTTACATACTTTCTTTCAACAGAATTCAATATTAACTGTAAATGTCGAAATCAATGGATGTAAAACATAAACATAACCATTAGTTTGTGATACCAATACGGTTCCCATTCAACCAAATACTCGGTCATACACATAAAGACATTTAGTTTCTATCTTGTTTTTATTTCAACAATGACTACAAAATTTTCTTGTTCTAACAATGTGATAAACTATCTTGTAATAATGTCGCGTTTCCGTTTGCTTCAAGTATTCCAAATGGAATAATAAAACAGCAAAAAAATTCTGTCTATATCAGCAGTAATTCAGCAAAAACCAACATTCGAATGATTATTGGTATCCAGGCCACACAATGTATCATCATTTCTCATTCAAATAATATGCAATACAAATCAATCTCTAGTACAGAACAACAGCAATATATTATTCATGTATATTCCACATTCAGTTATTCTATACTTTTAACTTGTTTCGGGCTTAAATAAAATGAAAACCAAATTAAGAGATTTTCTTTGACGACAGCATGTGATTAAATTAATGCTTTAATAGTTTTCTCTTCTGTTGGATATACATTTTTGTTAAACAAATTTAAAGATTATGGTCGAACAAATCCCACTAAATTCCATTTAACTAGGTCCCTGACCCTCGCATTTAATATTTCGTAAGCGGACTAACTCAAATGCAATCGTTACCATTATACTCAACTACCCCATCTACTTTCATTATTCCACCACATAAAAAAAAACAACCAACACTTCAATGACTTTTTTTTCCATATTGAAATTTTTCGTTATTTCAATGGAACTTCTGTACATCACATTTGATATTAAACGGATTCTTTTGGACTTAAACAAAATTCTATAACGAAATTTTTTTAAATGAATTTTTCGATAATCTGTTAAAGGAAAACAGGAAGAAAATTCCATTTAGCTGGTGACCTGTCAAAGGGAAACATTCCACATAAATGAAACAATAATCTAAATATTTTGAACGATGGCATTTTTCAATGACCACCATCCACATCATACCATCAACGAGGGGATTATCTCCCAAAAGAGTGTCGACAATCATCCAATCATTCATCTATTGTGATCAGCCTGTCGTTCACACCTAAACACATTGAATTATCCGTCAACTAAGAAGAGCACTAAGTCCAAAATTCTTATTTTTAAGTATAAAAAAATACATCAATCATTTAGATTTCAATATTGCTTGATTACAGGTAAGTTTCACGTTTATTCATTGGCCAAATGTGTCCCGCGAAAAAAAAAAAACCGAAAGGTAGAAGAAAAAAAAAACACAAGAAACTTTGGTACTGAACTCACGGTGGCAGATGTCTTATGTGACGGTTCGAGAAAGAAAAAACCCAATGATCCCAAGGCGAAATAATTTTCCTTTCTTTTTTTTTTCAACGATATAAAAGTGAAAATAATGATGAAATGGAATGAATAAAATGGAATTTCATCGTACATTTAATTTTCTTTATCATTCTGGTTGATTCATTTCGTAAAAATTTTTATTTGAAGGAATGAATTTTAAAAACCAAAAGAATACGACAATGAAGACAAGTTAAATGATAATGAAAATCTAATACTAACGTAAGATAGAATACACTTAACGAATATTTCGAATTTTCATTTCTCACGCTAAAATTCATTGCTCATTTTCCAAACGTCGCGTTTTCTTTATTTTCATTTTTATTTCTTTCAGTTCGTTTCATCTTCGAAACAGAACTTATAAATGAAAATATAAAAAAAAGGATAATTTATCGAAAGGAATATTAATAATTTTTTATGGATATCGTTTTATGGTTTACTTTCGTACATAGAAAAGTTAAGACGGTTTAACTGTTTTTTTCTGTTCCTCTACATCCCCGGATTTCAAGTCGATATTGTATTTATGAAGACACAATTTTATTCTCTTTTATCAGTCCTATCCCGGGGTAAGGCAACATCATGCCATTGACGGAAGCGTAGACAATCTATTTTCACTGCAAATAATTGGGCAACTGAAAAATTTCGCATTTAAAATTGCGTTGTCTCTCTCATCTTGAAATACTGTAAAAACGTATTTAAAATCCCTTCAATCAGTTCCCAATTTATAACAATTTTTTCTTCGCCCTTCTTTATACCATTTTACGTTTTGCCTACGCGTTCATCTCATTTCTAATGTAATGTTGGTGTAATAAAGATATAAATTGTTTTTGTGGGACCCACATTTTTTAGTGTATACACCCGCTATACTCCATCAGGTATCCCGTTAACGGCAAATCAGTGGTAAAGATGAAAAACATCAACGACGATTCTGACTAATGGATGGAAATGGCATTGATGCTGTTGAAAATCCTTTAAACAATTTTTTTTTTATTCCTCTGGCAGTCTCAAACAACTACACTGTTAGCATAAAAATTTTCTCTGATTCCACATCATAGAGAAGCAACCAATAAAAAATTGGATAGGAAATGATGAGTGAAACTGTAAAACGGAACCGAACGGATATGGGTAAGAAAATTTCAAGAAAATAGATTTTCATCATTTCAGTAAAATAAAAAAGAAAAAGATTCATTTTCTCTGATCACCGCGAGGTACCAACATGGCATCGACATAAATTATTACATTATACCTTTACGGGAGAGTTAACCGCACAAATTCACATACGGTTCGTATTCAACTAACATTCCAAAATGATTCTTATTTGCGGGAATAAAATAACAGAAAGTTCACTTAAACTCATGAATTGTGTGCAATAAGAAAACACATCAAACCCATCAAAATATGTGGTTACCGTTTGAAAAATTGAAAACTTTTAAATATAAAAAAAAAATGTGACCTCATTTATTTCATTTACTCAATCATTCAACATTTGGGGGGTGGCTCAAAACCGAGAGAGAGTTCATCGGAAACTCATATGTGATCTTTTTTCATCAGTGAATGGAATTTTCTTTTCGACATTTCTAAATCATTTACTAAGTGAACGATTTCCTTTTTAGTTTTTTCTTTTTTGAACAAAATTTCCACAGAAACAAAGAAAAAAAATTGTTTAAAGTAAATTCTTCTAATTTTTATTCTTTTTTTTTTGTATTCTAATGATTGTGAATAAATGAAAACGGTTAGTGTACTGAAACACAAACCGCAAGTAAACATTAAATTTTACTCAAAAATATATTTACAATTAGGGTGGCTTTCCCTGGTTGCTATACACACAGAAACTTGGATTTAATCCTAATGCTAAAGAGCAAACGAAGAGAATCAATTCATCATTGAACTGTAAGAAAGAGCAACAGTCATTTACCATCAATAGAAAGATTCCCAATTCATTTTTTCATGTTGCTGATTGAATTCATTCAGTTATTTGGATCTCGTAATGCCAATGGATGGAAAAATTAATTTTAACAACCACAAAATGAAAGGAATTTATGGTTGTGACGAATTACAAAGAATTCCATATTGGTTGGGCTCATGAAAATTAAATTAAATCAATATGAAATGAAAATTCAAATAAGCAATTTATTTACTTTTGTTCTATCTGGTTAAGGTGAATTGTAGAATATTTGTGGCCAACGCACCCTGAATTGTCGTCACCATTGGGGATTTCTTTCTTTATTTGTTTGATGAACATAACACGTTTACAAGTCAACGAAAGGATATTGAAACATTTTTTTGGTATTTATAGATTAAATATGCTAAAATAAAAGTTTTTATGATTGATTGTTTATGGTGAAATTGTCAAAGGTAAATCAACAGAATTACAGTTATGCTTTACAACATATAATGACTTTGTGGTATGTACGTTATTTTTTTTATAACCATTTGGTCGTTTACCAATCCATTACAAACCAATGGAAAAATATTTTTGTAATCAACTAAAGCATTTCACTCCATTAAATATTTTCCATGAGATAAATTATAATAATCTGTTAAATAGTAAACAGTATAGTAATTTTTCCATACAATTGAAGTGGTTTTAGAGGTTTATTTGCCAAAAACTCACATAATGAACATTATCACTGGGGAGCCAAATACTCTTTCATTTTTTTTTGTTATAACCATTTACCCAAATAACCGAAAAATTAAAATAGAATACGATTATAACTGAACACTAAACTACTTCATAATGAACAATCAAATCTCAAAATATAAATAACTTTTATAATTGATTTGAAAATAGTTTTTAAATCGCTTACACCTAAAACTTTTAATACGTAAAACATAAAGCTCAAGTAATAACTACAATTCCTAACAACAAATTTAATCAATCAATTTTAAAAGCCCTTCGTATTCTCTATAAATCTAATTTTCTCATTGTAAGTACTCCGTATTAATCAATTCAAATAGAAAGGAAATTGAATTATCCAATAGCAAAAACTTCAATATTAAAGAAAAACAATTGAATTTTCTTATTCTACCAGACTAAAAGCAATTTTGAAAAACTAATTGAAATAAAAGCGTTACAGACAACCATTCACTTGATTAATTTCTATCATCATTTTGGTACAATACAGATGTTGTGCTCGAGAAAAATTACAAACACAAATGAATTAAAATTCCGTAAATGAATAAAAGGTACATTTTTTCTTAAACGATTTTCCCATTGAATATTCGAGAAATCAACAAAAATTCATATCACAATTTAGAACAAATATTATGTTTTATATCAAAATGAGATTAAAGGTAAACACACCGTTCAATGTGTCGCATTTAGTTATCGAAATTCATTGTAGTTATGCAATTGTGAAAATTCCTACTTAAAACTGTAATTATTTTTCCAAGGAAAAACTGCTTACACACTTAAAAGTTTTATTTATTTTAATAGCGCAAAAATAGTTTTCCCATAATCTTAATGGATTTCTAATATTCTTTCTAAGTTTTTATTATGGTAAAATAGTTAGCGTCATTTGTTCTCCAAAAATTTCCTAACACACACGTTGAGTGTGATTCAATAAAATCATTTTCAGCAATATTCCCTGTAGATGAATTCAAGTGTGATAAATGAACTTTGTGTTATTTAATTTTTTTTTTCTTACTTGCTATTTTGTTTGATTTTAAGTAGGAAAACAATTTGAACTCTGTACCATAAACGAGAGCTTTTAGAGATTCTCTTTGTGCCAACACGCGAATCTAAAAGCAATACCAGAATTCATTCATTTCCCATATTTGGTAAGTATGATGAGAACTTGATTCAACATATACCATCGATGGTACACACCCCCACATAAACTCTTACGTTTAGTCCCCCAATTTTAAAGAATACGAAATAAAAAAAAGTTCGTTCGTTTACGAGTTATTTATTGTAGTTGAATTTGAACCGCCAAATAATACGATTTAAACAATGTCATTGCTATTATTTTCTCATACGTTTTCCATTTGCTATGATTTTTTTTCTCTTTTTATTTTTCACCTTATTTCACTTTTGTTACATTGACTTTATGTTATTATGTTTTTCTCAGTTTGACTTTTATCTTTTCTCCATATACACATATGGATAGAAGACAATAACAACAACAATGTAAATTGTTACATGAAAATCGAATGTCACTTAAAGAAGATAAACGAGTTGGATATGATTTTTTTTTTCCCACAGTAATACCATACGGTGGAATATAACGATTATATTCGAATTCTCATTGGAACTGGAAAATTGAAAGAATAGAAAACTAACAACGAGAAAAAGAACAGAATTTGTAATGTTAGAATTGTGAAATCCTTGTGGCAAAACTGATTTTCTTTAGCTGTAGTAATTCATCCACTTTACATCTACACTATTGAATTGCATAAATTTTCACACTATATTTCAAACTCCCACCACTATGATTTAGTACTTGGTAAAATGGTGAATTATAATTCATTGAATTTGATCAGGTAAAAATCAAGTTAGAAAATACTTATGCAATCTACTTTACTTGGAAAATGTAACACAAAAAACCTGATTTTACTGAATCAAAATGAATTGCATATACCCACAGATAAGATAGAGAAAGAGGAGTGTATTTTACCATTAGAATTATCTTTAAAACTATACCAATATGGTTGATGTGGTTTTTAGCATAGATAAACTAGGAAAATCGCATTATTTTCAGATTTTCATTCAACTAGATTTTGTTGTACAATCCTTTAGAGTCACTTGAGAATTTCCAAATAGAAACAGACATTGTCACAATACAATATAATTCTTCTGTTTTCAATCGAATATTTAGTAATACAGCAAAATACAATAAGGAATTTGTCAAGTTAAGACAATCTGCTTAATGGTATCCATCATGAATTGGTGAGTTTATCTGTTTTTGAATTTGACAATCAATCGATATACCAAAGGAGTTTAACTTCACCATGTCTCTGTTTAGCCAATTTAATACATCTAATAAATTAGGAATATCCAGGATAATACTTATTGATAGATTCCTATTATTCTTATACCATTTCCTATAAATATCATTCGATTGTAGGTTTTTCTATTCGACATTCATTATAATCGGCTATTGTTATTCTATTTGATTTGATTTGATATCCATAAAAGAAATGTTAAATTCATTGTCAGACTATCTAATCTAAATAAATGTTTATGTGTCCATGAATATTTAACCTTAACACCGTTTATTATTTATTATTCACAATTGACTATGTGCTTTTAGGTTTTTGCGTTACATTTTCATAATAAAATCGTCCAAATGTTAAATCCCATGGTTCATTGTCTGATGTTATTAATAACTCAATTATTTTCGATCATTTCAGTTGAATATCTCATCCTATTTTTTGTTTTTAGTGAAGAGGCGGACACATAAAAATACACTACAGACAGGAGAAGTGTAATTAATGGCGTACTTGAATATACATAAAACCACATACAAATAATCGCATACAAATATGTTGATGTTACCATGTCATCTATTTATGAGGTGTTGAGTTAATTAAATTATAATATGAATTGCCCTTTATCATTTACTGTTATACACCACATGACTGTCAGTTTTTTCCACTCTTTCTCTTGTTTCAAAAATTTTGTTAAAAATTTTTCTTACTAATTATACGGATTATTAATAATAAAAAAAAAGTAACAAAAGAGAAACATATATTTTCATCAGTTTTTCCAAAAGGTGTTCATATGTCTCACCTCCCCTAATTTAACCAACGAAAAAAACTTCTGACTCACGGTGTGTGATAAAAAAAGAAAACATTGAAATGAAAATAAAACACACACTCCCATTTCCCATCAATATTCTTCCATTATAAGAACCAGAACAGAAGAATAAAAGAGGAAAAAACTTTTGCGTTTTCTTTTCTTATTTCTTAGTTCTGACTACATTCAACGATAATAAACAGCTAAACAGTGGAAAAATACGGTAAAGTTCGTTACTTTCATACGCTCTGATATTTTATTCCATACAATTTTCTTTTTCTCGGTATTTTGTTTCATTTTTATTCTTCATATTCGATTCTATTTTAAAGAAAACAAAACAAAAAATACAAAATAAAACTTTCCATATGATCCGCATATATTTTTATTTTCCTTATTATTTTGCCTTCTTGCTTTAATGTCGCTAGAAGCGAAAATACAACAGATTTAGTGAAGAAAAGAGAAAGAAAAAAACGGAGAAAAGAGAAAATATTTTCTAAAAGTTTTCCATGAATGAATTATCCTCAATCTCCGGGCCGTATGAAAGTAACCATAAGTTTCTTGATTTCACTACTCGATGAGACATTCTGGATTGCCTGAATCTGTTGATGCGTAACATCACAGAATCATTATTTTTATAGTCTACACTTTTTCCTTTTACTTGTAATTTTCTTTTTTTTTTTGCCTTCAAAACAGATTTAAATTGAATCCTGATTGTGTAAAAACAGTTCAACTAGAACACAGTTTTTATTTTCCAATATCTACAAAGTATTCGTTAACATCCCGCATTAAAACTGACCTGATAAATTAGATGACTGTTTCATATTCAATGAATTGTTCTTACACTTTATTCGTTTTCTGTAAGGCAATCAAATCCAAAAAGTTTTCTATTCTGTTTTTGCTATTCACACTGTGTGATCCCTAAAAAGGGGTGTTTTCACTATCAACCAAATAAAATTACGGTGTTAATAGTAGAATAGAGGTGAAATGAACACCATTTACATTTAACCAGAAGGCATACGTTGATGGTTTTCCAGAAGACAACCATCCCGAAACAAAAAAAAAAATAAAAATAATAATAAGAACAAAACTAAAATCGCCACAAGAAATACACCACAAAGTAAACAAGAAACGATAACAGTGTTAAGAAAAACCGGAATAAAAAACAATATAAAGGAAAACATATTATCGTTTCAGTGAAAACAATTACCTGCTAAATATCTGGTAACATCATTCTAGGCAATTCATTTCCAGTGTTAGATGATATTCATGAAAATTTTAGGGATGGTAATAGTAACCCCTCATTTAACAAATGTTTTACGCTTATATCTTATATTGGTTATAGAGCTATACCATTCAGGAGTGTGAATATTCAAACAACATAATCTGTTCCTTAACCCCCCCAAAAAACATTGAGCCACACTGTATTTCACTGTTTAATGTCTATATAAACAGTTGGCATGCACATTGGTATTCACAATTTTTAGCCCATGATAAAAGTTTCCAATAAAGGCAATGACGATAGACCTCTCATACTGTTCTATATTTTTCTCGGGGTTTCACTTGATATGGTAAGGTGGGTCAATATTATCGTTCATTCAAGTATGTTATATCCTTAAATAAATTATGATTTTCTAAATGGTTTGATGCGTAAGGCATTTATTAAATCTGTTTTATTTTGCTACCCCAAACCATCATCAAATAGAATAATCATCAACATTTGCAAATGGGCTGTTCATAACGGGAACAGCCACTGTTTGTAATGTGATATGTAATAGTTGAAGACTGCAATAAGTTTTTGCCGCAAAATAAAATTTATTAGATCATATTAGATAACTCTGTCTATCTATCGTTACCAGGCTCTAGCAAATCTTTTACTTTAATCAATCGTACATGGTGTGTGTGTGTGTATGTGTAGGTTGGTGTATTAATCTATTCCGTTTATTTTAACCGTTTTGAGTAGGTTGGTCCCGGATGGATCTTTGAATAGAATTGATTTTCCCATTTTCTGTTATACGTACCACCATCAATTATCTTTGGCAATTAAAATTTCATGTGTTCTCTTGCTGGACTTCAAGGTTCCCAGTTCTTCTAATTCTTTAAGTATTCTTTCGATTAATATTTGATATAATTGACAGTCCCTTTACATAATTTGATTTGATGCTTAAGAATTCATAATAAAAAAAGATACCAGCTTGTTGTTTTAATATTTTCGTTTTCTCCGTCTTGATTCCTTCTTGTCTTAATAAATTATGTATAAATCTGTCTGAGTAATAAATAGGTAAATGAAAATAAATTGGGCACGAGAAGTAACTTGACGTATACCGTATTAATACGCTCATGTAAAATGGCACTACCATGAAATTTAAAGTAATAGAATGAAATCGATGCTTGAAGTGAAGACTTTACATCCAATTCATTAAACTGGTCAGTACGTTAACATGTTTTCGCGAAAATTAGTGTATATTCTAGGGAATATCTAACGATACGAATACGAAAATTCATCAATTATCTGATGAACTTATTGAATGCTTGTAATTGAAGTGAAGGAATCATTCAAAAAGTTGGTAACAGCATTGCACAACAACAGTATCAATATGATTGCCTATGGGTACATGGACTATAAGGTATGTTATGAATAAAAAATGTTCAGGTACCTTGTATGGGTAGGATGATTCATATAAACATGGAATGATAATAAATGACTGGACTCACCTAAAAATATAATAAAAAGAATGAACATTAGAAACCAACAATGAATAAAAAATAGTTTCAAATTAACATAATTACCGGTACATAAGAATCCTGTCGCAGTCCGAAGAAGAAAATATTCAGACAGTTCCAATTGAATCACACACTGTACACTGTTAGTGCAAAATATTCACATGCTACGAAATCTATAATCAAAAATACCAAGAAATTATTGATTAATATCCGCATCATTCAATATTACTGTTTCATAAAAACTTCCAATTGACCGGGACACTTCATTACAAATGAGACACCACACGAAGAAGAAAAAATTTCGAATATTTCAATCACTGTAAATTACATGCATTAACATGCATTACAACTAACCTTTAATTTATTTTGAATGGTCAGTACATAAGGAATACTTTGCACTATAGATAATTCACTTTTCACTAAATTGATAACGAAAACTAAAACACTAAAAAAATTAACACAACTAATTCTGTATACAAAATCACTTGTTACTGCATTCAAAATGGCGCTAATTTTCACCCAGCACGAGGCAAACTATTGCACAACTTTTGCACGCAACTTAAGCCGGACGCTTGACTCGATCGAGTTGCTAAACCGCACTGAACCAGTTTGCTTCGTCGATCGTTGCGCTCAAGTTTATACCGGTGCATCCTTTTCCGTCGAGTGGTCGAAAAATTTACTCTGCAAAATTTTAATTTATTTTTTCTAATTAAATATCAAGTGTTAGTGTAATTTAAAGTGCAATATTGTGTAATAAAAGTGATTATGAATATCCAGCGACACTTCTAATAAGGTAAGTACTGCATGATTTGTATCATTTTACAGTAATAAATATAAGAGTGAACTCATGGGTCCCCAATTCTTATGGCCAAAATTAATCAAAATTACATGTTCATACCAATATTATATGATTTCATGCTAATAATTATGTATGACTGTATATTATGTTTTGATTACCGTTCTTCCACGATCTTTTTATTAAGACATTCATAACAGTGGGGCTCCGAATAAGACTCCCAGCCAACCAGGTCATTACAGGTACCATTGACTGAATGAATATCTCTTGGGAGATGCAAATATATCATTGCAATGCTAATTTACTACTCCTTTAACTAATAATGTGAGAAATTAGTTAAAATTTTAAGAAAATTGTTAATTCGGAATTGAATTTATAGGTTTACGTGTTTTGTTGACTGAAAATGAGAGAAAGACCGTATGAGTATTTAAAGAGTTTTTCTGACTGGTACTACATTTATATGAAACTTTACAAATGTTGAACGGGTTAATTCGTTCCAAACGGCGTACTAAAACGCTAAATGTACAAGAGTGATAAACAAATAAGAGATGAAGTAGATGGAATCAAAATAAATAAAGGAAGATAGAAAGAAGGGAAGAAAACAAATATAAAAGAAATAAATAAATTTAATTAATTAATTTAACCGTGATATAGCAAGTGACACTAAAAAGTAGTAGTTTTTATTCCCAGTGGTACGCGGAACGAGTTAGCAACAATTCAATAAATATAAAAATATTGCTCTTCACCAAGGTACGTAAGGTGCAATTGCTTTTCCTCGTCTTGAAATAGTTACCATCTGTGGATTCTATGATTTTAGGACATTCCTCCAAGTTTGTGCAATGCCAGGAGATAGAGACCGGTCCAGAGACAGACCAGACAGACATTCCGTGAGTAGCCGGAGATACGATAATCGAGATAAGGAATTCTCATCATATCGTCCACGATTTGATAATCGCCAACGAGACAGACCAAATTCCAGAGATACAGATCGCAACAGAGGTTACGATCGTCGGAGGGATGATAGAAATCAGCAATCAACGAGCCGTAGATTTAGTAAATCACGTTCTCGATCGAGGTCAAGAAACCGCTTCGATGGACCCAAATCACGTCCATTTAACAACGACAGATTTAGACGAAATAAATTCAAACAGGAGACCGAAGACGAAAGCAAATTTTCATGGGGTCGTTCAAACGATGATGATAAATCGGAACAGAAGCCAGTGATTGATAAAGAGAAACCAAACTTTGGTTTGAGCGGTAAATTAGCTGAAGACACTAATAAAGTGAATGGCATAGTATTGAAGTATGCAGAGCCACTAGAGGCTCGAAAACCTAAACGACGTTGGCGTTTATATCCATTCAAAGGTGAGGAAGCTTTAAAGACACTCTATATCCACCGACAAAGTTGTTATTTGGTCGGCAGAGACCGTAAAATCTGTGACCTTCCCGTAGATCATCCGTCTTGTTCAAAGCAGCACGCCGTTCTGCAGTATCGACTTGTGCCATTCGAGCGTGACGATGGTTCAAGCGGGAAACGTGTTAGACTTTACATAATTGATTTAGAATCAGCAAATGGCACTTATGTAAATAATAAACGAATTGATGCCAAAAAATATATGGAACTAATGGAACGGGATGTCATCAAATTTGGCTTCAGTTCACGGGAGTATGTTCTACTCCATGAGAACAGCAAAGACGAAGCAGACGATGATGACTACGACGACACAGCTATCAAACAAGAGAGAGATTAATATCATTCTACAGAAATATGCTTTGGATAAAAATAATTGTCTGAAATTAAACTTTATATTTCAATTTGGGGAATAATACATTTTATACATAATTCGAATCCTATACTAAATGAAATTGTTTTATTTGAAAAATTACTTTGGTTTTTAATATAAAAACATTTGTTCGTTATTTACTAATAATATGGAAAATAACAGAATTGATTCCAATATTCTCTGAATATTAAAGTCATGCCTAAGTTATATTCAAATAGATTGGTAGGGTCAGCTTATAATTAATCATTGATAATTTAAGATGAAAAGAGTTTCGGAAACATCGAAACGAGTTAGATAAAAACATCGTCGATACATTATACATATTCAACAGTTTAAATTTTTGGCTAAATATTTTCATAATTAAGGGGTTATTTACAATTTTATGGTTCATATATGTCTAATATTATGGGGAATAATTGCAACAATTTATTTGTATAATTGCAAGATAAACAGGAGATTCATAACTGAACTACTTAACGTATCTTATTGGCAAGTTAATCGTATCATTTTTGTTTAAATGGAATACTCATTAAATCGCTAGGCGTATGGTTCTTATTATTTAACGAATATTTCATAATTTATATCTAACTAATATTATACAGAAGATTTTATTAAAGTGTTGTGATCATCATTTTGGGATCTCCAGCAGGCACCAATCACTGTATCACTGTACGGTCTCATAATCTCTTCTGAAAGCGTATTCTGAATCATATATGTGAATCACATACAGGTGTGACACTCGTTCAATACAATTGATGAATTTGGATTACTTCGATTCTTCAATGGTAATTCCCTGCACTGTGAAAGTAGAGGTTTTTCAATATCATGTCCATAAGGCATATTGCTATATATTAAACCAATTGGTGATGCCAATTTTAATGGTAATTTTTCATCAAATGAACAACATGATCTAATGTCACTCTCATTAAAATCACCCTCAATATCTTTAGGTGATCGTGGTATTTCATAACCATCACCAGGTGCTAAATTTTCAACACTTGAATTTTTTAACTCTAAATAAGGCATTATTGTACTAGCTGTTGATGATGTTGGTGTATTAATGGGCGGTAATTGCAATTCACTCGTATGACATTGTACAATTACTACAATAGAACCAGTAAAGAGATAGCGATTAATAAAATTTAATTGAAAATATTATTCTTATGGTATCATTATAAATTATAAAACATAATAATCGTAATCAATTATTGATTAAGATGAGATAAATCAATTCACAACATGCGGTTTATTCTCAATCATATTAATTGCATTACAATTTAATTATTTACCTTTGTTATGATTATGATCACGTCCAGCGAGCAAATATGATACATTTAGTATTCCATCTGTTTAGTAAGAAGTAATAATGCAATATGAATAATTGAGTAATTGTTTTAAAACAAATTTTGGTTTTATGAATGAATAAACAGTTGTTAGAATGAATGGATTCATAGCAATATTAAAGAAAGAAAATAGTTAATTACCATTAGGAATTTTTGTTAAACCTGCACTTGTTAAATAATTAATTTCGGATATTGTCTCTTTATATTGTTTTAATTCTTCGAGACAACATCTAAACGTTGGCCGATTATCAGGCTGATAACTCCAACATTTTAGCATCAAATCGTAACTAAAAAGAGAACGTTGTTATAGAAGGTCTGCACGATTAGTTCAAACAAACGTATACTCACATAATGTCTGGACAGTTAACTGGTCTCTCTAGTGTACCGCCATTTCGTACAAATGACATTACTTCCATATTATCTCTACCTGGATATGGATACTGACCCAATGACATAATTTCCCAACAAGTCACACCGAATGCCCAAATATCGGACTGCGTTGTGAACACACCGTCAACTAAACTTTCTGGTGGCATCCATCTAACCGGTAGCATAGCACCACCATCTTTACGATAATAATCATTCTTATAAATATCACGGGCTAAACCGAAATCTCCTATTTTAACGATTCTATTTGAATCGGTATTTGATATTAAACAATTCCGACATGCTAAATCGCGATGAACAAAATGCATCTCTTCTAAATAACGGCATCCAGATGCAATATCAACGCACATACAAACTAAATCATAGAATGTTAATTCTGATGGTTGAATTTCTGTAGGACGATTAGATCGTAAGAAACTGAGTAAATCACCGCCTTCCATTAATTCCATGATAATGGATAAAGAGTCGGAATCAAAACAAATACCAATTAGACTCAAGATATGCTTATGCTTGAAATTGCTCATTAACTGGGCTTCCTGTAAGAATTCCTCTTTTTTCTGATCACTAGAACCCTTCCTAAGTTTCTTTATGGCTACTCTCAAATCAGGTTCATCGCCTGAACCCATAACACATCCAGCATAAACTTCACCAAATGCACCACTACCCAAGAATCCAGTCGTTTTTAATTGACCAAAATGTATTTGTGGTAATAATGCTAAATCAGAGTCCATTAATGGTCCAGGACTATAAATTAAATTATTACGATGAATGAAATTAGGTCCATTTGGAATATAACGTAGACTATTTAATTCATTGCCATCCTTGTCATCAATTTTCTTTGTTTGGCATGCTAGAAATTATTTTAATTAAAATTATATTCATTTGTTACAAAGTCTCTTGATTAAAAACTTACTAAGCACGTGAATAAGATAGTATCCAATAAAAATTACAATTAGTGCTACGATGCATACAACTGATATTAGGGTGAATTTACTCTGGGATGATACATAATAACTGCTAGAAAACTCCTCACTACGTTCACTGTAATTACTCCAACCGATTGTATTGAATGCCTTCACTCTAAATATAACTGGATATTCTGGTGCAAATTTCAATATCCAGTGTGTATCAGTACCATTGTAGACGACTTCCCATATTTCTGGCACTGGTCCACTATCTTCAGCCCATGCCAATTGTACTTGAGGTACCGGAGTCGTTGCAATTTCTTTTGTTGTAATATTTTTATTGATAACAGCGAATCGCTTATTCCTCTTACTCAATCTTTTTAATTTCATCATTTCTAAGCAATACAGTTCTAATTCTTCGCCATTATTACGCGACGGTTCCCAGTATACTTGATAAATATTATTTGACAATTGTTTAAATTGTGGTCGACCTGGTATTGATGGTACATCAGCAATTGTTTCATATAAAAATCGACTATCCTTTGGCCACAAAAAGGGCTCTGATCGTTCCAAAAAGAATATTTCTACAAACACCTTGTACATTGTCTTTGGTAACAGATTTGTTATATTGAATGTGTGATTGGTATTTTCAATACCACTTTCAGATGAATCATAAACAAGAATCAATTGAGCGTTTTTATTCATTTGCTGATAGTAAACACGGTACATTGAAATATTACTTGTCGGCGGTTGCCACTGTAAACTAATTTCCGTTGAGGAAATTCTATTCACGGTTATATTTTCTGGCTCATTGAATGTACGTACAGCAATTTTTTCACTACTCATCGATTTATTATTCATTGAAATTGCTTTAACACAAATTTCATAGAATTGATTCGGATGAAGATTCCTTAATGTTGTCTTCAATTCGTCATCAGCATTTTCAATGCGACTGATATAATCTGTGTAACATCAAAAGTTCATATTGAGTTATAAAATTTGAAATTGAAATGAAATCGATTATAAATTTCCTACCTGTTTTCATATTATGTTGTGTTACAACACCATCAATCGGATTTTCGATCCAATGAATCACATATTGAACTTCCAGTCCATTGAATGTGTTTGGTGCCTTCCATCGTATTACAGCTTCCGTTGGACTTATTACATTTGCACTCACATTCTGTGGCGGTGACGGTGTACCATAATCGGTTTCATAAATATGAACACCACCACGAATCGGTGCCACACCAGATAGTTCTGCATAATAATTGGTAATCTCCAATTGTACCAGATACTTAGTGAATGGTTTTAATTGTGATATGTCACAATGTAAATCGAATGATATTAATGTTGAATATGAACCATCAATTGAATCTGGCACATCTTCATCACCAACCATTTCACGATATAACAATGTATATTTCACTCCTGGTATCTTTGGCAAACATTTTGTCTTATTTCCATGTGTATCTGGTCCTAATTCTGGCATTTCTAATCGTATAATATTTTCTGATTTTAAAACTAACATAACTGAATAATCAATTTCTTGATTTCTTTGCGGTATAAGACATTCACTATTCGGATATTCTTGATTATAAGATGCCAATATTGTCTTTGCATTTGTTATATTGAAACTAAATTCATTTGTATCGTACAGATTTTTGGCAAACACAGCATTATCACGGATCCAATAGAAATGTGAACTATCTTTAATTGGTGTTTGCATACGTTCATCATAATGTAAACCATATGCATCACAATCACCGTTCATAATATCTGTTGAATAAATTTGTAGTGCACGGTCAGCCCAAATAATACGTGGACTCGTTGAATTACGAAAATCTTGTGCAATCACTTTGTATATTTTAGTTGATGTTCTGTCATTACATTGCTTTACCGTTGGAAAGAACATTTGACTGTCACCACTATTTAAATTATAATAGAATAATTCACCCATTTTGGACTCCAGTTTATTTAATTCCACCCAAAATAACATCCGAGACATTGGAAATACAGCAATACTTTGTATTAGCTCTGTACCTTGGGCAAGAATAGTAACAGCATTTGTGTCATTTGCTTTATATCGTTCCAGATTTAATGATTTTAAAACACTTCCACTGTCTGTTATCTCAGACCAATACAATGTTCTATCAATCCAATCGGATGTAAATGATAGTACTCTGTTTTCCATTGAACATAATTTCGTGACCATACCATTATGGCTCATAAATAATTCATCAGTAATTGTAATCCAAAATAAACGATCTTCTAATTTAAATTGTGATACAAATTTAATTGCACTATTTGCAATTATATGTGGTTTAGTGGTTTCCGTGTCAAAATCAACTTCTATTAAATCAGTACCACGTGCCACTAATATTCTAGGTACAGTAATTTCCTTTGATGTATCAATTTCAATATGACTGGTACGTGGACCAATGCCAGCATTTGTAAAAGCTTCAACTTCAAAAAAATAAATGGACTTCTCAAATATATCGGATAAAACGAGTTCTTCGTATTTACCGTAATTGAACTCAAACGTATACTTTTTGGTACCATTACGTTGTATAAGTCCACCATAAATTTTATATCCTAAAATAAGTCCATTTGGTTTCTCTGGTTGATCCCATCGGAATGTAGCATCAATACGTTTCGATGTATCTCTACCGAATGGCTGATACACGTAATGAATAAATGCTCTTGGATTTGATGGTGCTGATGGTTTTGTGGCTGGCGTATTACGTATCACTTGGGTTGGTTTAGCTTTTGACCAATATGTAAACGGTTGTATTGTAATATGTAAATCTGTGAATGGTTCTAATTTCTCTCTGTCATATGTATAATATGGTACGGTAACAATCGTTGTGAAACTCTTTTGGATTGTTAATTCATAAAATACCGTACCATAATTAACATTTGTAACTGGTGGCCATGTTATATTGAATGAATCCCAACTGCCAACAATTGTAATTGTATTCGCATCAATTGATGATGGAGTCACCCTAATTGGTCCTTGTATCATTGGATATTTGTATTGTTTATCATTAATAACCGTAAAAGTGGTGATATCTTTTAGTTTTAGATTTCTTATGTTTGCCATATAATTGCCCTGTATGTCACTGATTACCACAGAATTTTCATTTTGTAACCATACAAGTCGGTTGGGTAAATAATGTATTGGTCCAATTGGATGTGGTTCACAGTTGAGCGAATAATTTGTAAATGTCCTTAAATTTGAATCAATACGATGGGCTAATGGTCCTTTATATAAAATTGATGCTTCATTACTACGTACTATCCAAAACAGTTCTTCTGTTTCGTAATTAATTGTTAGACTGACCACAGATTGTTTCCAATGTAATTGTGAATTAAAATAGCTAACACTGCTACCAATTTCATTGCCAGACAAACGCATTGCTTCTACTGTACTGGATGTTGAGTAATAGATGTAACCGTTTAGAGCATCAATTTGTATTCGTAGTGCTTTCCTAGCAAATAAACTTTCTTCATTTTCTCCTGTCAGATCACTACGTTTTATCACCTGATGATTTTCATCGTACCAATATAGTTTCTTTCCTATCCAATCAATTGAAATACATTTGATTGTTTGCCAATGATTGAATTGGCCCATAATTCCCGTTGTACGATTGTAAAATTTTATACTTGAATTACTGATGAAATATAATTTATCATCCAGCCATGTTATATCTGTTATTGTTTCACCGTTCAACAATCGGTTAGGAATTAATGTATGTACATGTAGTCCTAATACATTACTTTGTATCAAACCATTTCTTGTGGACCAAATCATATGAATTTCATGGCCTGTCGGAAGTGTTTTACCAATAAATTGTAAACTTTTTGTACCACAACCGGCCGTTGTGCATGCTACCACAGTAAATTTATAAACACTATTTGATGGTAATTTTTCAATTGTAAAGTTAGTACCACTAATATCTTTAAATGTTTTTGAATTATTTTTACTGTCAGTCACTTCAAGCATGTATTTCCAGTTCTGCCATGCAGCTTTTGATTGTACAGCCAAATGATCAGGTGGTACCCATGATATAATCGCCTTATTTGAATTTAAAATTACTTGTAAATTTGTTGGGGGACTTAGGGCAATTGGTATTGGTTGGGAATCCTTATTGTTCACGATTACCTGTAACAACAGATGTACATTAAAAAGGGGTAAAGTTATAATTGAACTTTTGCTAAAGTTTTCAACTCTTTATGAATGACTTACGGATATGAAAATTGTATCTGGCCAATCAGAATATTGATTATGATAATAAATATCTTTCTCTCTATGATATTCCTCTGTGAAAAGATCTGTACCATTTGTCCAATAGAATATTTGACCTGCATATGCTAATGATTTCACTTTACTAAATGCTGACTTTTGAGTATTATTACGAATATTTTCAAGACGTTTGCTATAAAATTAAAATAAATTGATTATTCGAAAGTGCAATTATTGAAGATGTTAAAGATAAGGAAACACTCACCCGTCTAACCCCAATGATATAACAGTGTCATTATTCTGTAATGGAATTAAAATACGTAGTCCTGTAAAATCAACTGTAAATGCACCCAAATTAGTTTGTCGATATAACAGTATGGGTGTAGGAACTGTTGTTTGATTCTTGTCATCAGCCAAATCTAATTTATATAAACTGCAATCGTTTGGTGTGTCTTGGATTAACCAAAAGAGAAAACTGCAATTTGGGGAAAAAGTTTAAAGTAACACCCTTCATCAATGGGAATTATCTTAATTAAAAACTCACCCATTATATGGATCAACTTCAAAATGAAGTACTTCTTCACCTTGTAAACCAGTAATTACAATTGATAAGCCTCCTCCGTTTAAATCACACTTCATTATTTGCCAACTTGATGAGTGCTATGAGAAGAAAAATTATTATAAATTGAATTTAATTATCTCAAGTTGTTTTTAGGTAATTGAATACATACTTCAGTCTTTAATTCTCCTAGTATGTAAAGTTCATCATTTAACCAATCCATTGAAAGAGAGAGCGGTTTAAAATTTAAATGACTCTCTGGACCAATAATTTTTTCACGTTTCTCAGGTGAATCAATATGCAATCTACAATTAGTGGAGTGAATTAAAAACAAAAATTAATCAAATCATCGATTATATTGAATTAATCTCCCTACTTAATCACATATTTATTTTCATCGGAGACGAATAACAGCTGTTTACCAATATGAATTGCAACACCCGATATACTCTGATCTTGATTTGAATACAGTGTTGTTGATACATCAGATAGTGACTTCTGATTATAGATTGCTGATCTGGCGCCAAGGATTAGTGACGGTTTCTGTTCATTTATTTCCCGTTTCTTTGGCATTTTAACAGTTGTTGTTGATGCGGGTCCTTCACCCTCAGCATTTCGCATACGTATCGACACCTCATATTCCTCATATGGTTTTAAATTCTCCAAAATATTATTTATTAGTTTATCTGATGTACTGGCACTTACATCCTGTGGAATTTTTAAAAAGAATATTAAAATATTAAATTATATAATTTTGAATAATTGGACTATGTTTGAAACCGGAATTTAAATTATCCACGCTTATCTATTGATAGTGCATGCAGGTTATGATAGCCCGGAAATTATAAATATTTACCCAATATGAAATAAAAAAAGCCAAATAATTAGTTTAGACAGACAATATAACAGACAATTAACACGAAATAAAAATTAAAAGTTAGAAGATTCTCTAACTAAATAATGGAAATTTTGTTGACTTGTAGAGTGACAAGAGTCATTAAAATAAAGTAACAATTGAGATAACAGTTTACCACTGTTTACAGTAAAGTGCATAGAAACTGAAATAAGAAAGAATCACAGAGTGCATCAACTAAAAAGCAAAGAAAATATTAAGAAAAGAAAATCATAACTCATTAGAAGAAAGTTGTGGTAAGAAATAGAAACAAAAATCAATTGATTTGTTGACCTTTAATGCAGTAAAATCATTCGAATTAATATTCCTTATTTGGATCACATATGACAGTAAGGCACCATTTGAAAATGGTCCTGGTTCCCATGATATCAATATCCTTGTGTGATCAATGGGTACAGCTCTTACTATTTTCGGGCTGGATCCTGGTTTTCCTTGTGCTAATGTACTAATAATAACACTCTCATCAGAAACGAGTACTTCATCTTGATGTGGCGACAATAGCAGCACAATACGAAACTAAAGTTTAACAAACAATCAAAAACAAATTGATTGATTAACAGAAATAATTTATAATAAGCATTGATTAATAATCACACACTTACTCTATATTTGGTGTATGGCTGTAGAAAATCTAATTTGATTGTTGCACCATTACCAAGTGTTTGATTACAACAATATTTCCAGTCGCCACCACCCATTTCATATCGCCATTGAACAAAATAATTGTATGCCAAATGTGGTAATCCTTTGGTTAAGTTCTTTAACTTTGATGGTATTTGCCAGTCTAATGAAAGTCCTGTTGCTGTTAATGTATCAGCTACGAGAGCTGGTGCTGGAAATTCATTCACTTCACCTAAAATATGGTGAAATGTAGTTAGTTTAATGAACTTTTGATTAACATACAATCATATGACTATCACGTACTTTTCAACCATTCAAAGTAACTCTTTTGCGCATCATTGCATCCCATTACACAATATAGTTTTTCTGAATTCATAACATTCGGATGCTGATGATCCTATCGCATTTATAAAAATAATAAATTATTCATAAATTAGTATCATCTAATTAAATATCAATAAAATATATTGATCAATCCATTGGTATACTTACACACACATTTTCACATGTTGAATTCAATGCGTTCTCCCATACGTTGCAACCGGTTGTACACTGTATTAATTTTTTTTAATCAGATTAATACTCAATTAAATAACAACAATTTTGAATTTATCTATAAATAGTATTGATATACTGGTATCATTTAGAATGGACAAATTCGTTTCTGTTTTTTTTTTATAAAATGCCATTAATCAGGTATTAAGACAAATGGTTGAATTATCGTTTAAAATTAAAAGGGAACTTCATTCATAGTATGATGGGATAACTGGTGGCTAAGATATTGAGTGAAGAATACAGACCAAAAAGGCCATTATATCAAATTAAGCGAATCGACATGATTCCGCCTCTGCTTTCCGGATTAACGGTTAGAGACTACTCAAGAGCACGAGACATTGAACGGCAAATACTTGAACACTTGTTGTGGCTGAAAACCATTTTTTTTTTATTTGGTTTCGGTTCATCTGTGATATCACGAAAGAAGTCTAGATTATTATGATCAATTTTTATCACAATGATGATGATATTCATATGTGTATACACCTACTGACTGCATCAGTTTGAAACACTCAATTGACATTGGAATAGAACTAGATTTTCTACTGTGCAAGTACTTCAACTCAATTACTTTGTTAGCATTATCTAGTTGATTTCTGTATGAAAATTAGCCCCGTTCAAGTGCTTCTGATCGTTGACAATCAACTACGAAAACATTCTTATACACTGTTTTCCCACAGTCTTATCAAATTCCTTTTGATTTTTGCCTATTTTTATATTCTTTATGGACCAATGTAAATTGCATATTGACATGCTGAATTGATGTTTACACGATATCATTTGGCATCCTTCAATCATCATTACATCTTGTATATATGATTGTTTATCAACATCGTTATGTCCTTGTTCAATGATCATCAGTTCAAGACACTTGACTTTACCAGTAATTCAATACTGTAACGATCATGCGGGATAGGAAATTCAAGTGGTTTGAAGGATTTCTATACAGTTGATTTATGATTTTGAAGATCTTTAGTAATGCTGGTGCTGACAATTTCACCAGTTAGTTGCAATCTATCGTTACAGACTTGAAAAAAAAAACTACCCAATCAATGCTTCTTCTCTATTTATTAGTTCAAGCGAATATCAGAAAAACCGCAAATGCAAATGATGTTTATTCAATGGATGTTATAAATAAATAAACTCTCATTTCATGATACACAGATTGAATTTCATTTGCATATAATATCGTATACGTTTTATTGATTAGGAATGGATTTAATGTACAAATAAATGAGTGAAGTGTATTCATCTGTTATTTTAAAATTTTGAAATTTGTAAATAAATAAATAATGTTTTTTCCAGTACTAATTAAACAGTGTCTTGGAATCGATGAAAGCATTATAATAAAAAAATATGTTATAATTCCTAAATATAAATAATCAGTATAGACGTATGTAAGCGCCTGATATTAAGTGGTAAAGTTTAGATTTTTTCTAATTTTAATCGTAATTGTGATTAGAAAATTAATTAGAATTTTTTCTTATTAACGAAATGATGATACTAACTTAGCGCATGATAAAAAGTGGTAATAACCATATTTGACTGATTAGTCTATTGGATTAGTTATTCTAAGCAGACGAATTATTCGTTGATTTGAACTCTCTAGTTTGTACTATTATCAACATCGGCATTGTCAGTGTAACCATATTGATATGGTAATAGTTTTATAAGAGGTTAAGTGGCTAAGAATAATACAATAATAATAATCATGAGGGTTATCGGTTTCTGATTATTCAAAATACAAAGTTAATAAAATACCCGTCTTGTACAGCAGCCTATCTAAATGATTTGATAATTTTCATAATCAGTAGTCGATGTTGGTATATATGGAAAACTGAAACTCTATTGTTCAGTATTCATTGGGACACTGTCATTGAAGCATCTGCCCATTTAACTGAATGTTGTACATTAAACTATACGTTACGTAATTGAATTTTTGTTATGTTGTTGTCAGTTGAGTTCATTTTTGTTTTTATCTAAAAATGTAATAACTGATCTAATCCACATACGGTTAACATGTGACAATAATTTTCAATCGACTAACAATACCATTAATTCTATTTCGATTATGACTTAGAACATGTAATTAAATGTACCATCTGAATGGTATTAGAAACATTTTAAATGCGTCTATTAATTAAATTATGAAACAAACGTTATATTGATCGTGAATGGCATAGGCAACATGCCAGAAGTGTTATCCCTTCAATAGTTTTAGTGTTTCTTTTTTTTTTTTGCGATACCATTCACTTACTAGTACGATCTACTTTTCTCTATGGATTATGAACTAAATAATAATAAACATTAATATTCGCATGCATACACGGTTGATGAGTTTTTTTTTTATTTAAAACGTATGATAAAATATAATTGACTTCCTCATTAAATCCTCGCGACTCACAAAACAGTTTTGTTCTTTCTCTCTCTCTGAATATTTTGTTGAAATTCCATAGAATTTTGTTTTCATTAATGTCCATGGCACATTGAAAATGGTAACAATAGTGGAGCATAATTTTAATGTTATTTGGTATTTAGTTTTTTTTTCACTTCAAAACTGAATATTTGTTTATGAATTATTAGTTTAAAATAATAATTTTGTGTTTTGTTACGACTTAAAAAAAAAGGTCACAACATCTGATGTATGATACTAAAACATATTAATTTATCATACCATTATGGTTCCATATTTCACATGTTTTGTTTGCAAAATAAAAATAAAAAAAAAACTAAAATGAATTTTTAAATGATCAGTATCAAACTGATTAAATGAAACTGTAACCATTGAAATGATTTTAGTTCATAATAAATTGCATGAGTATATCCAAAATAAGAGATCGCCACGAGATGTGATGAATTATTGGCGACCATTCAAACATTGACTACTTCATCTACACCAAAATAAAATGTATTGTAATGTACGGTGCTTTTGTTGCCACTAATTGAACAATACTCATAATATAAATGTTCAGTTGAAATTCATTATTGTGAGTTGTTTCTCACTGGATAGAATTTGTATAGTACCCCCTCAGTACAAAACAATCCTATTTGATTCAAATCAACTGAAATTTATTGAATAAAAAAAACTAAAACGGGACAATGTTTCTTACTGATGCCATATACTGATCACAGCCAATATGAGATATTGTTCAAATAACGTGAAACATAAAAATTAAAATACATAAATATGTTTGCAGTAATACAATTAAATTCAATAACTATAAAGCGGTCAAACATTTATCACTGTAATGTACTTATACTTCATTGCGTGTACACATACAGACATTTATTTAGTTTGCCAACTTAATAGCGATTAATAAAAGAGATTCAAATGATATTAAATTAAGAAAAAAAAAAACAAATAAACTTTAAATAGGATTAAACGCGCCAGTGTTTTATTTATATGAGTGTTCTCTATACGTCTTGTGTCTCATGTGCTTTTTCAGAAACGAGAATAACGTAAATTTGTAAGCCATACATATATGATAAGAGTTGAACTCAATCGAAAGATCATCAAATTCAAATTACCATTCCATAATTTAGTAATCAAATAACATGTTCGTATTAATGTATATTGATAATTGTACAGTATTCAAGTGTAAACATTACTGATTTACCATTTATTAAATTGCCATTATGAACAAGTCTCTCTCATTCTGTCACTATCAATATGATATAAAGATGATGGTAACACAAGGAATACAACAAAAATTTCAGACAGTTAGTAGTCGTGGAAATGATAACAGGGACATTACAATGATTAATGTAATTTAATCAGTTTTCTCGTTTCTTTTTTCAAATGATTTTCTATGAAGAATTTCAGTGGCTCATCCATATTAGAATTTCATACTGCATTCCAATCATTTTACGGGGCCATTGGCTGTAATGATCCATAACCGTGTTATTGGCCGATTCAAGATTCACTGTTGAAAGGCTTTTCTTTATATTGGTTTTTTGTCAGTTTATCCACCTTATTCATATAGAAATTATTTATTATCGTAATATTCAACGGAATTATTCTTATCATATACGAAATCATGTAAGCGATAAATTTTATGCGTTTTGGATCAATTCATAGTAAAAATACCATAATATATGATATGAAATAATAATTATGTTGCATTGATTATAACTGAAATGCAACAAGCACTCAAATGCAACACATGAAAAACAAAAGAGTGAATTAATGTTAATTTCATGCTGACGAGTATTGTACACCACAAATAAGAGTAATGGGATAAGAAGTGAATGAAAAAAACTATTACATGAAAACTATATGAAATGTATAATAAAAGAGTGACTTTTTTTTCCTCCATATTAGTTGTTTCCGGTCAGACCGATCCGGACTCACGGTTCGATAATCATACCGCATAAAAACTACACACATACTACACCTATCCCTCTTATTGCACATTCTCAGTTGATTGTTGTTGTTTAAAATTTTAATTTCATTCAGCAGCTACCTGTTAACTGTTACCATTCTGTTACACAGTTTTACTATGGATTCAGTTAATGGTATATCATACGAGTTTTATGTTTTTTATTCTTATTTTTTTTTGCATAATTGAATTTGATGTTCCCATAACATTTAAATGTATACATGACAGTTAAACGAATTTTATATGAATAATTATTTAAATAAGAAACATGCATTACTTATAATTGTATATAAAATATTATATTGTTTCTAATGGACGATGTGTAAACAGAGTGCTTAATAACTCACTTGTATTAAATTGCAATTCTTATCGCAAACGGGGTCCAATAGTTCGCCATTCGTTTTATTCTACAAAAGGTAAGAGAATACAATTTAATTAAAAACAACAACAAAAAAAAAAACGAAATATAAATTACAGATTGCTTAGTAATTTATAAATATTTTTGTAATAACAAAAACAGAAAAATTTATTATAAAAAAGCACAACAATAATAAATGAATTGGTACAAAAATAACATTCAGCCTTATTGTGTTATTCTTCTGTGTCAAAATGGCAATTTTTGATAAAAGAGAAAACCATTGTGATGAGTTGTAAACAAATTAAAAATATTAATTAATTCTGAAATGAATTTTGATAAAAAAATTATTTTTAATCGACCGTGACAGGACTCGAACCTGCAATCTTCGGATTTCTTCAGGATAGCGTTTAAGGACATGGGCGATATGAACTTAATTTTAGGAGATTGTGACTTTTATTACCCCTCACAACACAAACACACCGACATTTAAACTATTTCTCTTTTCTACACCGGTCTATTGATTCACAAAGAAACTACACATCTTCATTTTACAAATCGAAGAAGGGTAACTTTATCTTTGTTTGAATAATTTAAGGGAAATAGAATATGTGCGCGCGCCACGCTCTCTTTGAGGGATGGATTTTTTTATTCGCGATGTGGGCTTGTGAGTAATAAATAATATCAAGTTCAATATCGATATACACACAAAATTGTGCATGAAAATCTATCTCACTCGCTAGAACTAAATATACTCATACAATAACAAAAGCGCATATATGAATATTAGCGCCCCCCAATCTCAAGTAAGGAGGTAGATTTTGTTATCAGAATAAAATGTTACTATCGAAGTCCGACGCCGTTTCCATTGGGCCACACGGTCGTTAGATTTTTCAATCACTTTTCTTCGTCCTGATAAACTTTGTTTTCCTATACATATACTAACTATTACTATATCATCTGAAATATTGTTAGTCACTGTGGTATATGAACCGAAATATGTATAATGCAATAACCAATACTGGAAATTCATTGGAAATTCATTACAATTTGCACAATTCATATCCTAAATCACCGCTTTTATTGATATAGAAAATCATAAAAGTAATCAATTTAAAACCATAATTCATTGAAATGTATCGAAACAGAACCAATACGTTATGGTATACTGGTACATGATTCTTGTTAAAATTAAATTTTAATTGAATGCTAAAATTACGAGTGCACAGTCAAAGAATATTAAAAAAAAAAATTGTTTTCATGTAACACGAAGAGTCCATTTAAAATGAAAACAAGAAATGAACTTAAATTTATCGTTTACTACCCATAATCCATTTGTTTTCATATGTAAAGTGTTCACAATTCGTTTAAATTTAAATGAAATAATAAATACAGTAAAAAGCAAATTATTAATGTTCAAGTGCCTCTCGTATTGTTTTAGGGATTTTTTTTTTTTATTTTATTATTTGAATTTAAATGCACAGGAATATTATGCCTAATTAATTTTTCAACTTCCACTATTTATTATGTGTACTTATTGTACATGGTACAATACTATAATCATTTATAACTTAACACGCATCATACTGTTTGGATATAAAATCTAACTGAATAATATTCTAACCGGAAGATTTCGTTAAGTAACCATTAAATTATTGTGGAAGGGTGTCTGAATGCCGCATTAAACATTTTCATATTTTATTTCCACGGGAACATTAAGATAAAAAAAAATAACATGAAAAATGAAGCGTATTGAATAGTCAAAGAGTAATTGACCATAATTATGGTGAACATTGTTCACTTATGTTCTACAGGACTTCATTCAGTTGTTATACAACAACTGTGTGGCATCCACAATTGGCCAAAGTAGAAATAATCTGTCTAAAATGGTCTGACATAATTGACTGATAGTAATATATTCGTGGTGTTCAGTTGCCATTGGTGAGTATATTAAATGACTGTTGAATTGATCAACAATTAGTGATATTAGTTAAACAAAAAATTCACTAAACACACAAATAACTTCATATCAGCTCATTTAAATTTGCTAGTCGTCACATTAACTACGAATATATTATTAATCGTCTTAAGACGATGGGAACAACAGAAAAATGTTTATTAAATCGTTAAAAAATTAAATTCCAAAGAAATAACAGTCACAAAATGAATACAAAAATAGCATAGCCAATATTAAACAATACAACGAAATAAAATAAATTATTTTTACCTGATTAGGACACCGTGCAATGCATTGAGTAATTAATTGTGAATCATTAAACCTTTCATTGTTATAAACACTTTCACTGTATATTCCATTTTTGGTAATCAATATTATTGAGATCACTATAATAACATTAATATCCAATGATAATATGAAATCACTTCTTATTGACATTATCACTGCATTATTTTTTTCAAATTAATTTCTTAACGAAAAACAATAAGGTAAATAACTTCACAATAGAATCAAATGAATTCTATAATTTCTCACAGAAATTTTATTTTTTTTTTTTATTTTTTCAAAATACACCTGTTAACTCTTTCAATGTAATATCATTGTATTGATATTTATAAATAAAAATGAATTATAAAATTGATTAAAATCCCTTATATCTGATCTTATGAAATATTTTATTGAATTTATATGAAATGCGTCATTACAAATTTAATTCTATTAACAGATCCACAATGTATCATTGATACATAATTTATAAAAAACGTTTTAAAAAATCCATTCAATTGAATTACACTTTATGAATATTTGATATCACATAACACCAATGCAAAATCCACAAATCAAAATAATTAGTGATCAAGTAACACACTGACAAAGAAATTAATGGCAATAAATAGTTATCTTAAATTTGCCAAAAAAAAAACAATTTAACTTGAGCAAGATCTCGATACTTAATGTTTCTGTAACGGTGTACGATTCTCAACTGAATCCAGTAATATAAAATTTAAACCAAATGACTGGAATTTTATAAGACAACCGATCGTTCCGCGGATCGTTACTCTGACCGTCGTTTGTTTTATTATTATTTGGTATCCACCATGAATCGATCACCACCGATTCCGACAACAACTGGTGGTGGTTGTGGTGTATGCCGACCGTTAATACGTTCAGTATTTTTTTTATCCATTTGTTAGTTAATTGAATGAGATACTTTCGGTTGAAGGAAAATAACAACAACTATTTAAAAAAAATAGAATTGATCATCATCACTCTCGGTAATCATTAATGAATGTGTGTATTTGTGAATTTAAAGTAATTTGTTCGTATGTTTGTTTAAAATTTTATTTTTTTGTTTCTTTTAAAATTAAAAAAAAAAATTATTGAAAAGCGTTGAAACACGAAATAAAAAACAAAATCAAAATCGAAATATTTAACATTTATTGCATACATTAACCTTATTTAAATTCAACACAAAAGAGCGTTCAACACTAATCGATCAATTAGCTTATTACATAAACATAAATGCAAAATATTCATTAGAAATTTATTAGAAGCAAATAATGTGATCATTAGACGGCTGAGAAATTCACTTTACTTCAATATGAAGTTAATTAGTCTGGTTAATGTTAAATCAGACGATCTAATTTCAAATTTTGATATCAAATTTCGTCCTGTAATTGATCTATAAAACTTACCATTTTTTTTTTTTTTTTTAAACACAATCAATGAATTGATATTGTCTGATAAAAAGTTAACACTTTCGATTTGAAGACCTGCAGTATGTCGGTGCCATTGAGCACAAAAGGAAATCTATACCATATATTCTTACTTAAATAAATAAAAGGCTTATAGTTATAACAACTTCATTCAATTTCTATTTAATATTAACCATTTACATTTCCTTTGATTCACATCCTTTCGTTATATGCAGATCATGTTCAATGTTTAAGCTGAAGTGGCATCAAATATTTATTTAAGTCATTCCATTTAAGAATAACGTAAGCCAACAACTAAACACCATTGATATTTAACTATCATATTGCAGGAAAATCAAACAAAACGAATTCATACAACACCTATGATATAAAAACAAAACAAAATGAAATAACCAATTGGAATTTGCTTTAGTTATGTAAATCTTTTATTTATTAATCAAATAAATTCAACGAAACACTTTCATTCATTTCAATATTTTTGTGACTAGTCCAGCAGCAATTGTTACACCTGCAACTCGTAATGTAACGCGTCCCAATTCTTTTATATCTGCATACTTTTCAATACAAATTGCTTTTGTTGTTTCAATTTCAACCAGTGCACATGAATTATTGCCCAAAAATCGTGGATTCTTTTTAATCACTTCGCCGGTTCCCTTATGTAATTGTGCCTTTATTTTCACAATTGTGGCTGGCTCAACTAATGCTTGATGGTGTAATATTACAGGACATCCAATTGTAATTGGCACTTTTACATTGAATGTTATAATGCGTACTTGAAATCGTGTGGCCACCGGAATCGGATTTATTAAATCACATAAAAAGTATCCAACTGAGATACTTGAAACATCAACGGCACTTGATAAGGTTACAACTATTTGATCGCCAGCAAATGCTTTTGTTCGACTGCCCTCATCAATCGTTATTGATTTGATTTGTGTCTGTTCTCGGCATGGCATTATTAAAATCTTATCATTCACACTAATCATTCCGGTTTCTAACCGACCCGATAAACAATAACCGCTGCCAGTGCCTTTGAATATATCATTGATTGACATACGAAATGGTTTACTTATAGATCTTACTGGTACAGTAAATGAATCGATTACAGCTAAAAGGGTTGGCCCTTTATACCAACTAAGCAATATTGGATCGGTTGCCGGTTTCACTAAATTCTCACCGGTTAGACCGGAACACGGAACATAAGTTACATCCGAGTCTTTGAAACCCGCTTGCTTTAAGAATAACCGCAATTTACCAACGATTTCATCGAAACGTTCTTTTGACCACTCGACCGTATCCAGTTTATTAATTACAACGCCAAGTTGACTAACGCCCAGTGACCTGAAAGAGAACCAATTTAATTCATTATAAAATTATGATAAACCAATTATTAAATGAACATTTAATTTACCTAACCAACAGAGCGTGTTCTCTTGTTTGGCCACCTTGTTCAAATCCAGATTCAAATTCACCGGTCGTTGCATCCACTACTAAGAGAGCAACATCAGCCTGTGTAACACCAGAAATCATGTTCGGTATAAAATCTCTATGGCCGGGAGCATCAAGTAAAGTGATTTGTTTCGTGTCTGTTTCAAAACGTGATTCGCCAATATCCATTGTGATGCCACGCGTTCGTTCTTCACCAGTTTCGTCTAGTACCCAGGCATACATAAAACTTTGCTTTCCCACCTTTTTGCTCTCCTGTTCATATTTGTGCATTACTCGTTGCGTAACGTTACCCAAATCCAATAATAAATGACCCATTAATGTACTTTTGCCGGCGTCCACATGGCCAATAACAACCATGTGAATGTGAGGCTTTTCGTTTGCTCGTTCTTTGTTGTAAATCTCTTCAATGTTTCGTGAGATGTCTTTTGCTTTGATCCCTTGATTCCTCAGTTCTGAGGATTCTGGAGTATTGCGTCCAGATAAAGCTGGCGATTGTATTAATGGACTTGCGATTTCAAATCCTTTTTTTATAATTCCTTTATCTGAAGTAGCTGCCGATACTGTAATTGTCACAGGTTTCTCTTTTTGAACTAGTGGTGCTGGTGGCTTTTCTTTTAACTTATTTGCTTCGCCTAATTTAATTTAACAATAAAATCCAATGAATTAATATTATTTCTAAAGATTTAAATGAAATTGTCTAAATTATTTCTTCTTTAACTTATTTAAAATTAAATCATCTGGCGATGGATCTTTAAAACGATATTGTTTAATATGAGTATTAAATGTTGGAATAATTGGTCGAAAATACGGTTTTGCTAGTAATCGATATTTAGTGCATAATATTTTGCCAAATGTGGTTGGATTTCGTTGACGATTTGGACACACAATATTTAATACGTTTGATGCATCGATTTCACAGTCTTGAGAATATTGAAGTAAATATGAGCTCGATGGTACAATATCACAATCAACAAAGCGTGGAACAAACGGTTCCACTTCTACCGGTTTAACTGTTGGTACTACTTTGAAGTTATTACATAAGGCGCTTGTTAAATCAATCACTGACTTTTGTGAAGTATCCGAAAAACTGCTAACAGTTTTAGGTTTTTCAGTTAATTTTAATTGTTCCATCTCACTCTTAACGGATTCAACATTAGTATTCGCATCAGTTGACACCGATATACGAGAAGAAGATTTCATTCGTGCTTTCATTAGATCAGCTAAACTAGATATTCCAGAACTAGTTGGTAAATTCGTAATGGAAGAAGGTTTAACAACCGGCTTATTCATTCGATGTTTTGCCAACTCAGAAATACTCGAAAACTGTGCGGTTGCATTCGATGCATCATTGTTATCGACTGGTTTCTTGTTATTTTGTAGCCTACGCTTTAAAATATCGGCCAATTGATTTGAATTTGAATCTTACCTTCCGAAATGCGAATATCAACCACATATAAATGACATGAAAGGATTACCAAGTTAGTTGAATAAATATTTATTAAATTAATTTTGAATTCACCTTTATCCGATGTGACTGTCGTAGCTGGCGGCAGTGTCACCTTAAGTCCCTGGGGTGGATCCACCTTTTCGGGATTCAGGATAGCATCCAATGATTTGGTGAAATCATAATCAAACTTAATAATAGTTTCAACTATTTTCTTCTCTGAAAATGCATCACCCACGACATCACGGATGGCATCCATACAGGAATCTAATAGTACCTGATTCTCTTTACTCAATGTAGGCATTTGAAAATTCTGTAACAAAATGAATTCAATTCAACGATGCAAATGTTAGTAACTAATTCGATTTGTTATTACATCAGAATCTCTACGTGGCTTTCCTAAATCGTCATCATCATCGCCTTCAGCCTCTTCAGCAATATCCCGGTTGTTTGCTATAAAAGCAGACATACTCTGTTGACCTCTAGCACGGTCATATATCCATTGTTGAGCATCCGTAGGCGAAATACTGATATCATCGTCCACACTGTGTCCATAGACATCGTCGTAGCCATCGTACTCTGAAATTTGATTAAATTAGTCAGAAATAACAAAATTAAGAGCAATTTAAGAATAGCTTACCGTCGCTGTAGTTCATGGAACGCACATTCCTATGCCGAGACATATTTGCACTTTCTATCTAATTGGTGTTCAATCGACAGTTATTTTGTACCAAAATGTGATATCAATAAACTTATTATCACCACTATCTATTTAAAATAAGTAAAAGAATATGATTATCACAAACCAATCCTGTTCTACTCAATTTGAATCTAATTTATGGATCATAAAACGTAAACAGATCCATGTGATTTTACGATTTAAGCATTCTAATATCGCCTAGACCAAAAATTCTGTCATACCTTTTTGGTAATGTAAAATCGTCCATTATTACTCATATGATTTGACTGCACAAATCGATTAATTACATCAGGATCTCCTTTCGTTCGAAGATCTGAATCTTGTAGGATCAACCACTCCTAATATATAATGGTGTAATGGAGTAATTTAATGATATGTACTTTTATTTGTAATTTTAATTTATTTCTTTTATTTCTAAACGCTGAGTACGACGGTATTGATGTAGCATTTGTAAGTTGGCTGCATTGGAGTTCAACAAACGTCGAGGAGAAGAAATAAACAAAAAACATAAATTTATTTTTTTCTTTGACAAATAAATATTAAAATTAGTTTGCTAGCCTTCTAAGTTAAGATTAATCACCTACTTGTTCTTAAGTTCAATTGTAAATAAGTGTATTACGAAATTCGTGTAATGGAGTGATAAGTGTTCACTGGTACAGTACGATTGCCGGGTGCCTCTACCGCAGGCCCATAAAAATTGAATCTTCGATTTCTCAATCGTAAGAGTTTTCATCAGCTAAACGAATCTAACACCTTCGGATTAAGATAATAGTAAGTAACTAAATAGGAACTACTATTTGCAAAAGAAAAGGATTTATTGTAAAAATTTAAAAGAATTAAGTAATGGAAGACACACGAGAAAATTAATTCAATGGGTACCACATTCCGATATCATGACCAACAGAAAAAAATAAAGCTATCCAAATTGCATACATCGTATGGTACTCCATTGGGCGCCAGATATCAAAGAAAATGAAGAATATGTTGCTTGAAAAATGTACACCACAAAATATGCGACTGCGTCTTGTTAATGTAACAAATAATTTTTATTTTTCTAAACCTCAAGAAAAGAAATACAACAGCAACTAAGAAATACGAAAAGAAAAAAAACTTTTGGTTTCCAGTGTTTGGTATCAATATCTACAATATTATAAGAGAATTTCCAACTCATATCCAAGCTGTTGGACCGCATATCCTTTTTTTTCTTATAGCTTTTAATTTAATGCTGAAGAAAACGAGTTTTCTAATATACCGTGAATGTGAATTGTATGTAAAAGCTAAGTTAGATTATTTGTTTCAATCAGTTTCTTAACAATTTTTATTTCATCGTCTTTTTCGGTGTTTTTACACTCTTTTATACTCAATTTTTTTTTTGTTTTATTTGTAACCAACAAGATAATTTATTATATGCTCGTAATATATGTGGTACGGTATAATAGTGAAAGAACAGTGAGCCATGCCCAACCACAGTACTAGTCAATCGGCTTTTTATATCGTAGCATAGTTTCCAATGTTTCTTCCATTATATCTTCTGTTCATATCGCGAATCAATTCTCGATACAAGAACCTCTAACAGACAGACATCAGAAGACTTTAGGTATAACCATTGCCAACTTCCGAGGATCTTTTTTATATCGTCAAGTGTATTGAATTGGTGGGCTTGAGTTCATCGAAAAAAACAAAAAATAAAATTATTACTTTGTGTGTTTGACGCTAAATAAAATACAGTGCTTGTGAAACTCTGCAATCATTTCCATTTAATTAAATATTCTGTGTGTTCTGTTGTTGTATTAAAACCAAAAAAAAAATTATTTGATGCGATACAAAAATGTTTTATTTTATCTTTTCTCTTGTGATTATGATTTAGATGAGTGAGGACTTTGATAGCGACCATGAAAGTATAACAAATGCACTGTTGGATTTGGAAAATTCATTTATGAATGAATTAAAAAAGATTCGCAGTGTAATTAATGGTGATTGTGATATTTCAATATTGGGAACAAATAGTGAAGTTAGCGATATAAATCCTGAGTTAAAGACTGTTAAAAAAATCGATTCAGTGTTTGATGAAAGTTTCTCAAAATTATTTCATTTGAGAGAGGGCCTTAAGAAAAAGATAACAAATAAACTGAAACGTAAAGGATTTGTGGTACCGTCTGTATCTAGTTCATCGACTAGTGATGATGACAGCTTGAGTACAACAGAAGATTCCTCAAGTACATTGCTAAGTAAAGCATCAACAAATCAACGGTCTAGCAGTTCTTTAGCCAGTTGTCGTGATTTTAAAATAAAAATTAAACCAATTGAATTTGACCAAAACAAATTAAATACGACAAATGTAAATTAATTTAAAATGAATATGAGTTACAATTATTCTCAATTATACATTCTTCTTAGCTTTCAGATTTAAGCGCTAGCTTAAGTGAAACTCCATGCACAAAGAGAGTCAGGTTTCAAGAAACAGATACAGATAAATTAGATAATTCAGCTGAAGCCATGGAGTCTAATAGCTCAATACGTCGTTCCAGTAGAATTCGTATTCTTCCAAAAAAATTAAGAAGACCCTCATTTGAATTTGATTCGGATGAAGAGGACATAGTTGAAGGAAGCGTAAATGCACAAAATAATGAATCTGTTAAAACAACTGTTAGCAGTTCATCGAGCACCGGTATATCAAGTTCCAATGAAGAGAGTGAATCTTCCAACCATGTAGATGATAGCCAATCAAAAAATCAGGGTGATTTAAACAAAGGAGCCTCAGAGTACTCCTCAAACCCTGGTCCATCAGCACCTAAACGTAAACGTGGTCGTCCTAAAATCATTGATGATGATGATGATGATGACAGTGACGATGATTACAAGAAACGAAGACAACGTAAACACACATCATCGGATGGTAATGACAGTAACAGTGATGAAGACAGTCCATCTAAAGCAAAACGAAAAAATATTCGTAAAGTAAAATCAACAAAGGATCTGGGTGATGAAGCCAAGAATGCAGCTCGTGAAGAAATTGAAAGACGAAAGCGTATTGAGGAGCGACAGAAATTGGTATGATTTTACATTTTAGTGTGGCAATGATAATAATGAAATTAATTAATCATGTTATTTTTTAGTATAATCAAGTAATTGATGAAGACATTGAAAAGGTAAAACAACTGGATAAGTTAGTGTTAGATTTTGATGAGAAAACCAAAGAAGAACTTATTGTCGTTAACTCTACGCTGGTGAAAAATTTAAAGCCACATCAAGCAAATGGTATAAAATTTATGTGGGATGCGTGTTTCGAGTCCTTGCAACAAATAAATAATGGTCACCCAGGTAGTGGCTGTATATTAGCCCACTGTATGGGTTTGGGTAAAACTCTTCAAGTAATTACATTGACTCATACGCTGTTTGCAAATACTGCTAAAACAAAAGTGAATAAAGTTTTGGTGATAACTCCCCTGAGCACAGTCCTGAATTGGGCTAATGAATTTAAAACGTGGCTTAAAGATTGTAAACCGAATTTACATATTTTTGAAATGTCAAAGTGAGTATAGTAGTTAGTTTATAGAGGATAATATTATCAACTTTCAGAATATCTAATTATGGTTAAATCTCATAGGAAAACGAAAAATCAAGATCGAGTAAAAGTTTTAAAAGAATGGCATGACCGTGGCGGTGTTATGCTACTGGGTTATGATTTGTTTAGGATATTATGTAATCTTACGAATGGCAGAATGCCAAAGAGGCAAAAGGAACAATTACGTGAAAGTTTAATTGATCCAGGACCAGATCTGATCGTGTGTGATGAAGGTCACCTGCTGAAAAATGAAAAAACCTCATTGAGTAAGGCGGTGAATCAAATCCGTACTCGACGACGTGTTGTATTAACTGGTACACCATTGCAAAATAATCTGAAAGAATGTACGTTTCAATATGACTTTAAAATTCTCAATGGGATAAACTAAAAATACTTTTACATTTTAGATTACTGTATGGTACAGTTTGTTAAACCGAATTTACTGGGAAAATATACAGAGTATCTGAATCGTTTTGTAAATCCCATAACAAATGGACAATATACGGATTCAACGCCTCGAGATATTCAATTAATGAAGAAACGTTCCCATGTGCTTCATAAATTGTTGGACGCTTGTGTCCAACGACGTGATTATGGTGTACTGGCACCATTTTTACCAAAAAAACATGAATATATTCTTTATATAAAATTAACGGATTTGCAAGCAACATTGTACAAGGTAAATTTGATTGGCATTTTCATCAATTATGATGTATATTATCTATGGTTTAATTGAATTTTAATTTTAGTATTACATGGAAAACAAGCCTAATCAATTAGATCCGTTATTGGCAAAACGTTCATCTGTCCTATTTGCTGATTTTCAAAATTTACAAAGAATTTGGACACATCCAAGGGTATTACGATATAACAGCGATCGATATGAATTAGTTCTTCAGAAAAGGGTATTGAAAATGGCATTTATTGATTTTTATATTTTAAATGGTATTTGATTAAACTTCAATTTACTTTTAATTGCAGCGCTTAGAAGACGATGAAGAAGAGTCTGAAGGTTCTATAAATAATTTTATAGATGATTCCGATTCAGATGAAACTTCAAGTATGGCATCAGACAGATCAGTGGAACCAATTAAAAAACGTACAAGATCCACAATTCGTGATTCTGATTCTGAAATGGAAATAATTACAACGAAAGATGATAATCCCACGGAGTGGTGGATGTCAATGGTTGATGAAACTGAATTGGATAATATAAATCATTCAGGCAAATTGTTATTATTGATGGCAATATTGGATAAATGTGAAGCTATCGGTGACAAGTTGCTTGTATTTTCACAATCCCTCTATTCATTGGATGTGATTGAGCATTTTTTAAATCTGATAGATAATAGTACACAAGAAAATAAGGCTGATGATAAATTGGCAAAGCATATGGGCTCTTGGAGTCCTGGTGTCGACTATTTTCGTCTTGACGGTTCGACAAGCATTCAAAATCGGGATCAAATGTGTAAACTGTTCAACGATAAAAGCAACACTCGTGCACGGTAAGTGACTAAAATTGAATTACTTGTGGCATTTAAATGGAATATTTAATGTACATGTGAACCAAAAAAATGTTTGTTTTAAAAGGCTTTTCTTGATATCAACTCGTGCTGGTGGTTTGGGAATTAATCTTGTTGCTGCAAATCGAGTTATTATATTTGATGCTAGCTGGAATCCATCACATGATGTGCAAAGTATTTTCCGTATATATCGTTTTGGACAAAAGAAACCATGTTTTGTTTATCGTTTTGTGGCAATGGTAAGAGTTTTATAATATTTAATCTATTATGTTGTGTACCGGGTTACAACAATGTAATTGCTACTATACACCACTTGAATTTATATTTAAATTTGTCTATAGGGAACAATGGAGGAAAAGATATATGACAGACAAGTAACAAAACAGGCAATCTCAAAACGTGTTATTGACGAACAACAAATTGATCGGCACTATAAGGAAAACGATTTAATGGAATTGTACAGTTTTAATTTTGATGACCCAGAACGTCCGGTACCAATATTCCCAAAGGATCGATTATTTGCTGAGGTGTTGGATGAATATCCAAAAATTTTGTTCAAATATCACGAACACGATTCATTATTAGAAAATAAAGAAGAGGAGACATTAAATGAAGAAGAACGTAAAGCAGCTTGGGATGAATTTGAACAAGAAAAATCAGCACCAATGGTAATTGCAAGTCCGTATCCAACAATGATGGTGCGGCACCCCACTCATCATAATGGTCCAGTTACATCAAATATGTCGTATGGTATTCGTAATGATATTCTATTAAAATTATTGAATATCAAAGTACGACAAGATTTTCCACATCTGAATGATAGCCAAGTGGGTGGTTTGATACCGTCATATGTGCAACGATTACAAGCCCAAATGGATGTAGGAAACTATGAGGTAGTGTGTTTGAACTTAATTCAACGATGAAATGTAAACTAAAATTTATATTATTTACATTCTCTTTTCAACAGTTATACTGTAGTATTCTGAATCTAAAAATGGCACTTGAAAATCCAGCACTATTAGGTATGCCGGCGGGTTCAGGATATAGTAACGCAATCCGAGAATATATGTCACAACCGATGAATGTACCAATGATGCCGCTACCAATGGCCCAAAATAAAATGATGAACGAACAAGACCGCAGTAGAATTGGAAATCCAATAAATACAAATTTGTCCTCAACAGAAGTAATTGAGTTGGATTAGAGGTATTAAGACTAAAAAGGATTAACACTTGATTTATTTAGGACCTTCAATGTTTTATTTTCTGTTAGGATCTAAGTAGATATGTGATCGACCACTTAATTATCAATTTGAAATATATTATACATACAAAAGATATTGGAAATAAAACATTCAATATTAATTTGGTTTTTAGTATTCACTAATTTTATTTTTACAGTTTATAATATATTGCTAGTTAATGGCCACTAATATACATTAAAATGAGTTTTACTTATTTCTTCAGTGTGGTACACCGGTGACGCAGAATTGAAAATTTGCCTGCTACTTTTATGTTCGCCTGTTCCAATTACCAAGAAAATGTTAAAATTTTCTTAGTTTTTGAAGAAAATCTCGATAAAAGTGATTGATTTGGAATAGGCAACCATGACATCAAGAGGATATTCTTTCCTTGGACTAAATAGTGGCGCCCTCGACGGTAAATTTGTGAACTAAAAAGTGAAACTTTTGTAATTTCAAGAAATTGAAATTTTTTCGAATTTTTCCTAAGAAATCGGAACAGGCGATCATAACAATAGGAGGATATTATCTCCTGATACTAGACAGTGGCGCCCAGGGCGAAAAAATTGTTAACTAAAAAGTGAAACTTTTGAAATTTCAATAAAATTTCTAAAGTTTCAAAAACTCTTCTTCTAATTCTCCGATTGTTCTGAGCATATTCACACTCTTTCTTCACTTTTCCTATTACAAATGGAAATGAACATTTCCCATTATTCAACTCCATTACCAAATAGAATGACTTGATACATAAGCGAACAGAAAAGTAGCAGACAATAATTCATGTCGACATATCCAACATATCCCCCGACGACATATCCAATGCTCTACATTTATACAAGTCTGTTCAATTAATATGTAGTTAGAATCTAAAACAAATTCTATATTAATCTAAATATGATGTCGTTTATTTAATCTTATTATTCTATTTTGCGTTAAACTTTTTCTTTCCTTCTTTCTAATTTTTGGGTTATTTGGTTTTTATTCATTTAAGTCTTATGTGTATTAAGGATTTTATGTTAGAACAATCCTATGATTACAATTGGTAACTGATTTTTAGTTATTTTAAATGTTGCCCTAAACATCTACGATATGTAAGAGACGATCAAAATTGCCGGTATAATAATATTTTTCCATTAACTTTTCTCTCTGATACGTCTTAAGGCCAAAAAGGATAACTTTGGTGTATATAAGTGTATTATGTTATGTAGATCTGTGTCAATGTATTTTCATCGCATTCTGTGTATAATATTCTATTTGGGATAATTCAATTATTGCTCTTTCGGATTAGATTATTTGGTTGTGTTGCTAAACGTTTATCAGTGATTGCAACAAATGGTAATTTCTGTTTCTTACCACCATCGTTTGAGGCATTTATTATTTTTGGTGAACCGACACGATAAAATATGAAATTATTTGCTTTTGGTGAAATTTTATAACTTCTGTCATTTGTGCTTTTATTTGTAACGGTAACGGTTTGTATTGGTGTTTCGGGAAGCTCATTTAAATCGTTATCAGTCAATTGACTATCTTGTTGTGGATAATCCTCAGCATTGTTATACGATTTATATTGCTGCTCAACAAATATATCGTCCGTTGGTATTTCAATGTTACGTTCTGTTGTTGTACTACTACTCCGTGATGCTGTCGCACTTGTATGATGGCCATTGTGTCCACTATGATGATGATGGTGATGATGATAACGTTGGGATGGTATCACTTCCTCAAATGTAGGTGAAATCGTTCCCTCCAATAAATCGAGTAATTGTTTGTTACGTCGATTGTACTTCCTTATATACGGCGGAAGATCATAATCTAATGGATGGTGGCCAATTGTATCACTCTTCAATTTACGTCGATGACCTTTTTTACGTTGCTTACCCATAATGAATTGATTTGGTTCCCGGTAATAAACTTTTCCATTATTATAGAATATCCGACTATAGTATGGCTGTGGACTTTCATCATCATTATATTCATCATCAAATCGACTATTGTGACGATATCGGCTTGTTCTTTTCAATTTCTGTTTTCGATGATTTCGTCTGTTGATTTTCTTAATTCCTTTATCTGGTTGTGTAATCGGTATAAATAAGTAGTGGTAATGGTGGCGAGCGATTGACACAATACGGTTACCAAGAAATAGAAAAGAATTTAAGGTAAGAAAACTCTTCTAGCACAAAAATTATTTTGATTAATTTATGGGGTGCCAAAACACCCATTTGTGTATTCATATCAGATATTGTGGTGGTTCAGACCCCCAAAAATAAAATAGAAAATTCTTTGAAAAGAAATATATAAATGAAATCTAATGGTATCAGTGGCACTGCCATATAGACACTTTGAAATCGTTACAATAATGAATGGGAATTTTTGGTAAAATGGAATATGGTACTTTTGCGGTGACGCTCAACACAAAATTATATCAAATTTAATGTTAAGAAAATTCTTAGTTTTATACACAGATGGTTAATACTTATGGTATATATAAAGGCACTCACCATAATCATTTTCTTTATGGTCCATTTCCCTCATTACGGTGTCTATGGACGATTCCTTTTTATTTTTTCTATCGTTATCATTATCATTCAACATTATATCATCTGTTGGTCGATTGGGATGCGTAATTTGTTGTTGACCAACATCAATTTTTGGTTTCAATGGTACTGGATCCACTTGTTCACCATCAGCTATCTTAATTTCATCACTGTAATTCCCATAATTGAATTTTGAAACCTTATTAGTTTTTTCAACAACATCATCATTTTGTTCTGTTACTGTTAGCCGATTCACATATAAATTTTGATTGTTCTGGTTACTGTTGTTGTCTGTATTGAGCCACTCATCCTTATTTGGTATACGATATTCTGATGATGCTGTGTCAGCACTATTTATCGGTATTTTATTTATATCCGTTGACTCCAATTGTGAACTTTTAACATAATTTGTTGGGTGAAATACATTCCCATCATCATCCGTTACATCAATGGTTTCCTGTTAAGGGCGGGAAGAAATTTTTTTTTTTATTTTTTGTTCGTATGTTAGTTGAATTTAACTTTTCTGGTATTTATATTTTTTTTGTTTGTTTGTATGTTATTCATAAAACATATAAACGTCACATGAAATTAGTTTAAATAAATGAAATAAATTGGAGCACGTGTTCAATGTGATTTATATCATAAAATTGAGTTAAATAATCTTAACCAAACTGAACATGAATTATGTGATAAAAACAACGGAAATCTTTTTTTTATGTATATGGGAGAGAGTGTTTCTACTTTCATGAGAAAGAATGAGGGATTTAATGTCAATATTCGTTTGTTTTTTTTTCTATGCCAGTCTAATAAATTGGTAGGTTGTCTGGTGTATTAAAATTGAATACCTAATAAAAGTTCATGCGTTTTTCTTTTTGGGTACTTACCGGTGGATTGTCGTCAACATATTCATTTGGGAAATCTGTAGCAATGCCATGAACAACATAGAAATGAGACAAAATGAAAGTTAGTGAAAAATATAACAAGAGAAAAATTATTTTAGAACAGGATATGATTCAACGGGATACAAAAAAAGGGATGGAGTAAAAACAAAACAAAAAAAAAATGGAAAAGACCATTTTATATTCAATTCACGAAATATTTGAACTTATATCAACATTATAACAACATTTCATACGACAATCCATATATAAATGGTTTTATTTTTCTCTTGTTTGTTACATCTACATAAACTCTGATGAACATGATAAAGACTAATTTTATGTCTGCATGTTGTAGCTTCCTGGTTATAACCTGGGCAAAACGAAAAGCAAAATAAAATGGAAAAAAAAAACTGGAAGTCATTCTGCACCAATACCATAAGATTGTTTGAAATCAGTTAAGCAAACAAATTTGTAACAAGTATTACTACCGAGTAAAAGATTCTAACAAAAATTGGACTTGATATCCAAACGATGTAATACCAACAGTGAAGTGAATGATGACAAAAACACAAGAATAAAATAAAATTATAGAGATCTAATGGTTTTTAAACGTAAAAGTAGTAAAATAAATTATTTTTATCAAGATAAGAGATTTTTCTATTCCCAGTGATGGATAAAGTGTTTCATCCCTAGACACACTAGTTACTGTACATTTGATGAGTTATCTTATGGGATAGGTAACAGTAAAATTGTATGATTTCAGTCAATTCCCAACAAATAAACTTACACTAAAATTCACTTTATGTATGTATATGTTTGCACAAACCGAATTACCGTTACATTAAAAGGTACAATGTTTCCTCTACCGTATGCACTTTCGACTTTATCTTGGTCTCATAAGATGTTTTCAACGGATTGAAAAGTATAAGAAAAATAACATGGAACACTCATTCCAAATACTTTCAGAGACTTTTATATATTAGAGTCTATTTGATTAAGAGATTCATTACAATTAAATAAAGAATTTAACTTTCACATAGTTTTCTCTACACTTTTGAAATTATCACGAAGTAGTTTAATCATCCCTTCGGGTACTTAAGTGTTGGAATACCAAATAAAATTTAAAAGAAGAAAAAAAAAATTTCAAGTGAAAAGTTGGCAAAAGGAAAACACTGTTCGTTTGGTTCTTCCTTTTTTTTTCCTTTGCTGTTTTACCAGAAACGAGAAAATTTTTCCATGTTTTTGACTCACCGGGGTCGCTTTTTTAGGTATGAATAACCGAAAAAAAAAATGATTTTAATGGTAATGGAAATGTTTGTGATAACCATCAAGAATTTAATGAAAATTGTTATATTAAATAATACCATTTGGTAGATTTAAAACATTTAGTCTAACCGTTTTTATTCGTGATACATCAATTCAGTGGGATATATAACCAATGTCATGCTGTTGCTGATTTTATATGTCATTTTGTCCTTCCCAGCTTATGATAGAATAACTATGCACATTTGTTTTTCATCCCACGCCATACATTTAAATTGAATAGCATAGGACACATACTTTTCACATAACAGGAAATTTCCTTTATTCTGTTTTATTTTATTTTTTTTCTCTGTCGATATAACAAAATTATGGCGTTCAATTTACCTTTTCATATTTTCAATATCTTCGTTGATGTAAATTATGCATGAATCTCGTTAGAAAATCATTTTTCATATTATTGTTTTAATAGGGGATGGAAACGTAGAGCATTTGCTTAGCTCATACCAATCAATTGAAAAGATGCCAAACATGGAAACCAAATACAAAGCATTGACTTTCAGATTAGAATTCAATCCGTGACTGTTGGAATTCAAAATAACCGTTTTCAGATTGGTTCATAGACCTTTTAGTCTTTTACTTCTCAGCGCCTTATGATAATGGCATCAAGGCATATTATTATTTTGTTGGCCCTTTTTTTTGTGCTCTTATTCACATCAAAATAAAAATTACATTAAAATAGGAATTCTATTCGGTTTTGTTCATGTGCATGATCTCATGTTTGGTGATGAGCCAACGAGTGGAACCAAAGTGATACTTTAAATCATCCCCAACCTACCCATTGGGATATACACCAGTGGATCACAAATAATGGCAATATCATATAAAAATCATAAAAGAAAATATTTCTTTATTTTATTCTGTTGAATTGAAAAATTTATAATAATGATGTGGAAAAAGGCCCATAAAATTGTGTGTGTCTGTGTATGGATGTGACGGTAATATGTAGATGTCAAGCATATAACCTTAGCTATCACATCCTTTTGAATCCTTCATAGTTAAAATGAATACAACAGCGAAAATTGAGAGGAAAAAAAAACTGAGAAAAATTGATGTAAAAGCATAAATGTTCATTCACCACCAACAGTATGAATATTATTTTCATATTTTCCGGCTTCATTTTTTTTTGTTATTTCGATCTCTTTTTTGCGTACCAAACAGAATGATCCATATGTGAAATTTATATGATTTTTAAAGGTAATGTACTGAAGAATCATGTTCATATTGGTAGGCACAAATAAAAATAAAATTCATAACAGAAAAAAAAAAAACACCAAGTGAATATATAAAAGAATGTAAAAGAAATGTTATCAACAGTCGTCCATAAATTCATAAAACCATATTGTACTTGTAAACGAATTGAATATAAACATAAATTGACAGTGAATACACTGTGTATAGACCAATGTTTTACATATAGATAGATTGTTCCAAAAAGTTGTACAGGAAACTCAATGATTCAGTCTGTCTGTTACTGTTTCCTTCTTGTTTTCTTTTCTTTTCCATAATATAATGGCCGGAAAATAATAAAAAATATTATAGAGATAAAAGTGAGCTTTTATTAAAGGTATACATAATTTCATATGTATATTGTATATGTAAGCATAAAAATAACGGATATTTGATATCTTAAATAGAAAAAAAAAAAACAGTGAATTTCGTATTTTTTTTTTCTCTTAAATTGGGATTTGTACTCAATATCCCATTTGATTGAAATAAGTTAAATTTATGTAAAGTTAATATAACCGTTTACACAGAGCCACATCAAATAGGATACACATCATGAGTATAATCATATATGGATCTTATCGTTATTCAAAATTTTTATTTGATTTCATATTGTATTTAGTCTTGAATTCCGTTCCATTTCTTTTACACAAAAAAAAATAAAAGGAAAAAACGTCAATTCAAAGGCAACAAGAACCGTGAGCTTTTAACATTTTCATCGGATCATTGAATAGTGAAACATACCAATTAGAATGTAATCATGCACTATAAGATGCGGTTGGTCGCACAACCGGATACCAAGTTAATGAGCTACAGTGAAATTTACGATTAAAGGAAACAGGAATAAAAAAAAATTACAAATTATTGAATGACAGATGCTCCAACATTTAACAATTCAACTACTGAGGCTTTTTTCATTCCATCCAGTATTAGATCACTAATTAAACTATCCGTGGCTTTAGCATACCCATGGTTATTCGCTTAGCAATAACTATCATTTAATTGTTGTTGTTTTTGTTTTACAAATTTCAATGGAAAATTCAATCAAAATCCAATCAAATCAAGGAAATTAACATTGAATTTTAATGGTATATTCTTGTACCACGAGAACCGATGACTTTTCTACCAATTTAACATCATTAATTGAATATCATATTTCTTCTATCATTGATCAATCCTGACATAATTTCAACTCTACCATGTATTCCAATTATATAGTTTTTTTTTTTTAAATTCTGATAGATCGATATGAATAGGAATGCATAACTAGGGAGGTTGTAGCAAAAAAAATCACTACACTCTTGTAGACACCATCTCATGTTTTGAACAGACACTAGAGAAAAAAAACGTGCCATAAACACGTTCAAATGGAATATTCAACTTATTTCGAAAAAAAAGCATAGAATTATGTTTTACTATTTTTCACTTGCCAATGGAAAAGTTTACTCTCCTATTCATTTTTTTTTTTGCTGTTCTGTTCCAGTACATCCAGAATAAATTTTTTATTTTATAAATTCAAATCGAACAAAACAGTACAGATATAAAAAGGGCAACAATGAACAGTACAAAATGTAGAGAGATGCAAAAAAATCTAAAAGGAAATATTTAAACAAAAAGGTAGAAAGTTTTTAACGCTAAAAAGCTTGGATATTGGAAAATAATTATGATTTATGATGTTATTAATCTGCCATACTTAAAATTTCTCGTGGATTTAAAACAACCAACGGTATATAGTAAAAAGTGCATGTTAAACATCGTGACATTGGCATATGTAAATTTCATGTTCTCACTATTTCATACTCAGTATTCGTACAATTTCCTACTACAAAACATCAAAATTTATTTCCTGAACAAAATTTTCCCAAAAAAAAAAAAATTATTTGATTGCAAAGTAATACCCAGCCGAGTACATAAAGTTTTCTATTTCTCTGGCATTTATTTTCATTCAGTTGCCACTAAAAAGTGTACAACAAAAATAATGTTTCTTTTCTATAAATGGCATTATACAATGGATTGCGATTTAGTTAGGATTTTCTCCATGAATTTTTGGCTACCTCCCTTGTATTTTAAGGTATATGGAAAAGGATTTACCGGTTTATTCCAAATAATAGCGATACCAACAGTTAAATTTTTGAATCCAACAAAAAATGAAAACACAACGGAAAATAACAAAAATGATATTTTAGTACCTCGAGGACATTCCCAAACAGTTTAAGTCTAATGAAAATTTATTGGGCCACATTAAATTGTGATTTTCATTGTGAAATTTATGTGTTGTCAGTACTAACTTTTTGATCCAAATAAAATGATGGTGGTAACAAGTATAAAACCAAAAAAAAAAAATACCCGACTACTTTCTTATAGCAAAAACCATTAGAACCAAAATTGATATGAATTTTTGAAGAAAGTAACTGATGAGGAAAATAAAAAAACAACAACCGAAAAGATTAATTGTTTTGAATAATTTATTAAAACATAGCGGAATGTATTAAATCATTATTAATGTTTACCTTACGCTATTTTCCATAAATAATAATTTCTTTCTGTTTCATTTTGGTGTTACTGAGCCAATATGGAATTTTAAATGTGAACAGCAAACGGTAGAAGATTGTGTTTGATTGTAACTCAGTTAATGGTAAGTTGAAAGATATGTAGATGTTATTAAACAAAAGTTTTATGATTCAATGTAACATAACTATGTCATCGGGTACTCAACCAAAAATATTATCAACCCTATTCTAATGAGGTAATATGATACAGTGTGGTATCATAACATTTGCCACCACAGTCAAATTATTTTCTAATAAGCTTTATATTCCAAAATAATAATCATAAAATAGAATAAATACTATGCACACAGAGATATTTCCTTTATGGTCTTTGCCACTTTTAGATGAACATTTTCGATGAATAAAAGTTTTTCTTTTTATTTTGGTAACGCTATGAAAATGAACTTAATTTACTTTAGCGCCTTGATTAAAAGGTCTGAATGATGTCTCTCTATGTTATACACATTTACAACGTTATCCATTCAAAGTTGATGAAAATTATGTTGTTTTTTTTATTGCTGGCCTCAAAAGAGGAATTTTTATGCTTTAATGTTGCCATATACACAAAGCGGCCACCCCTTTCCAAAATAATAATGAACGGTAAGAGGATAAAAAAAAAGTATAATGAAAATTGTATAATATTTCCTTACTTTCATCTAAATTTTGTCCGAAACCAGGTTGATGGCCCAAGATGAATAAAACGGATACAATCCAAATGGATAACATTTCCTATTTAATCGTATTCCGGTGTTCCTTGATGTACCTTACAGTCTTTTAAAAGAAAAAAATAAAAAAAATTTTGAACGTAAAATTACGATCCAACTCAATCGTCTCTTTTCATAAAACAACAAAACATTACACTTTTCACAACTTCAAAATTTATGTTCTGGTCTTTTCAGTTACTTATGTTTTGTACAACAACAAAAAAATGAAAAATATAAAATTCCGTATGCAATTAAAAATTTTTCTTCCTTTAACTTTCGATTCCTTTTCTACAATTGTTATTAACGATACCAATTCACATAAAGAAACATAAAAAACCAATGATTAATCGTAACTAATTCAATTTGTATTCACAGTTATAGAACTTGTTCTTATTTAATTTCAATGATTTCACTTCGATTTAAACATCATACGCTTAGAACTTGTATTTGAATGTTTACTTTAAGTTCTTTACCAAATGGAAAGTATAAACAATATGATTATGGATTGTAAGTGATTAATCTTCTACTGTTATCATAATGCTAATCACTTAGAATATTGATTGAACTGTATACAAGTAAATTGATATTTTATGTTCAATACTATTTATAGATTCATCACAGGTAGAATATATTTGGTGAAACAGTAAACGTAATTTCAAAGTAAAATACTTTATATTCCTGTCACTGTTATTATTTAAACTTTGCGTGCCGAAAGATATATTGTGGACTATTCATTTGATATTAAAACGAGCCACAACAACTTGAAGACGACAAAACATATATAAGAAACAATGTTAAAACACTCTGATTGTACACGATAAATAAACAGGACGAAAATATCCTTCGATTGAAATATTTATAAGATTTACGGGAAAATATACGTCCGTTTTGTTAACACTCTGAACACCGACTGATTTCATACGAAGCGTTTACTGGAAAATTTATAACGCGAGTAGGAAAAGCGCTTCAACAGATTTTCATCGTTCAGCTGACAGCCGTTAAAGTGTAGTCAACTTATAAAGTTCCGAGTGCGCTACCACAACCCCAATAATTTTTTTACGTTTTGCTTAGTACCGATAAGTTATAGCGCCAATATTTGATGTGTTATATGAGCCGACTCTTCAAATTACATTCATATCAAACCAGAATAGAACGTTTTATATTATGTTGGTAATAGAAAATTGTTTTAACTCACTGAATTGATGAATCTTCTCACCAAAAGTAGGAATGTTCATCCGTTATACGTAATATTACCCGGTACTCATTGACACCGATGCTATGCATTGAATTGGACCAACGGTGTAGTGTTATATATTGCCCATTATTGGCGGTATTGTATATGGTTTTTTTTGGGTCAATTAATTCTGATGACAATTTAATAACATTTAATACAACCTGTCAATCATCATTACCGTAAATCCATCAAAATATTCGTGGTTTCTATTTCACTAGCCAAGTACTCATCTATGTTTAGTGAAAAGACAAAGAATAAAACGAACGAAAATATGGAAAAGATTTCATATTATTAAACGATAAAATGTATAAATAATTCAAATATTAAACTAGTTGGGTAAAGAGTACTTTAGATTTTCAAATAAACAGTTTGATTTGAGATTGCGCGTATAATAGATTTATTAGTGTCTATACCGACAACGTAGAAAAAATCAGATAGAAACACCACATAACCAGATAGGAATCATATAAACGGAAAATATAATATAAAATCAACGTTATCACACAGGACCTGATTGAAATGTTAATATTTCTTTTCTAATGGTTTTCATCTTTATCATGTTTCCTTTTACTGTAGAACATTTTTCCCTGAGACGTCGTTTCAATCACATCCCGTTGACAGTACAAAAGAATCGCAAAACTAAGTCAACTGAATGCACTTCAAGGTACACACATCATTTTCGTCTCTTATAAATAAAATGAATAACAAAAAAATTGAAATTTTGTTTTCTAGCATGTATCCATATAAATTCAATGAGTGCTACCGTAAAACAATCACATCAAATAAACTTTTAGCATATTTACTTGTATAACGGATATACGGAACTAGTAGGTAAATGTGAAAATATACACTTCACCGCATCGTGTTAGTTTATCTAGTCACGATATTGACTCAAAAAATTGTAATACACAACCAAACCCATTGATATAGATGATACCATTTTATTCAAATTCCCTATTCAACCATCATCTTATTACATAAACGAAATACAAATCCATAATGCATAACATTTTGATATGATATGCAAAACATATTCATATCAAATACTGAACGGGAAATATACACGATGAAAAATAAAAGAAAAACAACAAGTAACAGACAGACAACAAGTTAAGCAAGTGGTATATCCATAACCCGAACCAAAAAAGAAATGAAAAGTAAAGACGGTAACGGCACTGAATAGAAATGGCTATTGTACTTTCGATCAAAAATTTCATTCACCTGAACCGAGAATAAATGAATCCGCTTCTAATATCATTTTGTTTATTTATTCTCTTTCGGTTATCTCTATTCATATGGAAAATGTTGAAATCCATGGTCATGTTACTTCCCATTGGATAAAACTCATATCCACCTATGATATAGTTCCAAATAAACTGAATAAAATCAAGATGATCCATACCGGTATATTTATAGTCTTATGAACACTCTTTTACCATAATATGTAAAACATATATAGATGGATTACATGAAAAATAAAACAAAAATTTTCCATCTATCAAACAGAGAAAATGCATGCAAACGGCCAAATAAACTCAACAGTATTATGTTAATAAAGGAAAAAAAGGGTAGCCTAAATTTGCATACAACTGTAGATGACTATGAGGTGTACTAAAACTACATGCAACATAGAAAATTCATTTTACTTCTTATTAAATGTTTACAAGTCCTGGACACTTAACCAGAAAATGCAAAAAAGTGAAATACAAGAAACTACACTTTCTTATCACTCAGCCACTTGAAGGTTTCATCATACACCGTACATACTTTGATTCTACAACTTAAATTTGAAGATAGAGCTGTTGGTTTCATATCGAGTGTTATACTTCAAGTGGCAACCATAACGTCAGTGGTATGATGGTTTTTATGCCACACTTTCTGCATAATTACATAAACTCATGGTACTTTTTTTTCATTGTAGTTGTTATTAGCCTTTCATATGACCGCTGAACGTTGATTTCATATTCGTACAATGTATCCAAAACCATTGAAACAATGGAAAAACAGTGAATTATACGAACCACCCCCTACTGAAACTACCTCTAGTTGGATTGTATAAAATCAAAATGAATAATTAAATTGATTTACTCATGTTCTCTATTCGCATATTATTATGTTTCCTCGTTTTTCGTATGCCACACAAAATAGCTTTCGCGCCCATTTGAAAAGTATTACACATTCTTTTAATTCCAGCTTTGTTCGTGGCTACACCATCATGAACAATTCAACATTTAAAAAAAAAGAACTGGAATTGAAACTGTAACAGCAAACATTTAAAGTTCAAAAAAGAAACGGTTTTCTTTTTATGCCACGTACCAACTAGAATTTATGGATTATGATCCTATTGTAATACCATTTTTGTCCGAAAATAAAAAGAAAATAATTACCTCTCACCACACACAAAAACGAATGGATTAAGATTTTCCATTTAATGATTTTCATTTTTCTTCGATGGTTCAGTTGACCACAAATTTATGTATAATAAAAAGTTAGCATGTCATTAAAGGGAAATAGAAAATTAAATAGGAATTACCGAATATAGAATTTATTATACCTTTTACCTTTTAGCTTTTCAACGTTTTATATTCTCATATAAATTAAACTTCGATATGGTCAATATTTTCTTATAAGGCTATGGATTCATGATACACTAACTAAAGACCATTTAAGGAAGTTAAAATAGAACGAAAGGAAAATAAAATGAAAATGAGAAACCACATATTCAGTGAATGAATTATGATATAAGAATATTATGCATTCGGTGAATGTTATAAAAAGATTTTGAATGGTGGTGAGTTCAAAATGAGTAACGGTTGTAAATGCCTGTACGATGATCATAAATCAAAGCTCATTGTATGTATTTTTATAATAAATTTTTTTTCTTTTTGTTATACTTCCATTCCTTTCGCTTTTCTACAATAACAGAGTAGCTTTTTACCGGATTATGTCTATAGATGTATCATAGTAAAACATTAGAGAAGGTATCTAAATGGTTTATTAACACACAACCCAATTACCAGATAGACTGTTTTATCATCTTCTTGTTTTTTATTCTACTCTTTTGGTACGCAAACAAACCATAAGTGTGGTTTTCATAGCATTATAATGTGAACCTATTATTTTCATTATTATATTCATTGAAATATTTAACAAGAATGAAACAAAATAAAGGAATTATAACCATAGAAGCTCATAATATAGTGAGAACAAACGAGGCATAAGCTAGAAAACTTTTCTATCTATCTAAATTCTGTGTGCAATGAAAGATGATGTTACAATAGACGATGTACCACTGTACATATAAAGGAAACGTTTCATTCGTTTTTGAATATATAGTTTAACCGTCATATTACATGTTAAAGAACTGCCGATTCAATTGAATGAACTTTTCTGATGTGCCAGCATCAAAAATCCTAAATTATTATTAAGTTCATCGAATGAAAAGGATATTCGACTTCCTTCAAATATTATCTTGAATATTTTCTTGATGTTCAATTTTATATTTTTTCTTCTTATTTGGCTTTTGCCATTTATATACAATTTTCATTCTTGCCAAAAAGTAATCTTATCATCCATTTATCTGTTAAGTTTCAGTAATTGTATGTCATCATGTTGAATATAGACACCCCCTCTGTGGTGATAGACTTTTGCATTCAATATAACGGTATATCAAAGAATGAGTTGATTGCATGACCAACGAAATTTTTCATTTATAAAAGGGAAACCCATGGAAATGAATACACCAAAAAAAAAAAAGAAAAATAAAGAAACTTTAAGTCAATAAAACGGCGTGTACAAATTAAAGATGATACAGAACAACCAAATTGGTATTTTACTTTGATTAAATGACCCCAAGTTTAACAGCAATTTACTTCACATATAAATTCCTTTTATATCCTATTACTGTTTCTTTTATATCTCTTTGCCACTCGATACAAAAGGCACAACATAAAATTCATATGGAATCCGGTTTCATCTATTTTATTTGATGCTGTATATAACTGAAATCTCAATGGCAAGTGGCTGCCAAATGATAAGAATATTATTGAAACAACCATACCAGACTTTCAATGGGTCTTATTCACATAGTGGCCTCCAAATCCAATATCTGAATTAATAATCTCATGAAGAAAACCGAAAAAGAACCAAAATAAAATCCAATGAATTCAAATACCTTACAACGAATTACAATTACCCGAAAAGGAAGCGAACAAATATATAAAGAATTTCTTCTGTTTATTCATTTAATTAGGTTAATCTATAAATTAGTGCTTTTTTCTTCTGACAAATTTCGTTTTATTCAAGAGATTTTAATTTTATAAATTCCATTTGAAATGAATGCATTAATACATACATATCTTCTATGCATTGAAATCAATTTTTCGTGTTTTCCCAGACAAATATTAGTGAGATTCTCAGTAAGATACTATAAGTAAAATATTGAATTTTCCGACTAATTTGTTTCACAATGAATATAATATTTCATGTCTACGATAATGGTAGATATTTTTGTATGAATAAAATTTACATAAATTATAAGCTTTCACTGAATATTTTATACCCCAATTTCATGCATTTAGTTATATCTGTATGAATATCAGAAGAAACAAATGCAAGAAAAAAAAAAAGCAAATTTGTTTTAATGATTTGAATTGCCTGACTTTCGCAATTAGTGAATGTGATTTGTTATAACGAAATAAATTCTTATACAAATACCGGCTTTATTTGGTATAAAACAATTAATGTTGAATAAATACGAAATTTGAATGAAGTTTACATGAGAATTGCATTTAACTTGAATCAATGATTAATGCATTTTTAGCACACACCAAATATAACGAATCAAATATACCAATGATAGAAAATATAAATTTGATCAGAGTCTGATTGAATGACAAAACTATATTGTTGTGTACTTAATTGCAATTTACATTTAATTAGTTATTTAACAGGAATATTAAATATTAATTGCATATTCAATAGTTATCAACTAATTCAGTATGATGGTTGCGTTGCTCTTTACACTATTACCATACAAAAATCTATAAAATAAACGGATTATAATAAACTTATTCTCGTCTGGTGTATTATCAACGTTTTCTTTCATAAGGAACCACACAAGGATAATTAAAAATGAATTTACTGTCATCCAACTGTACTGTAATCAAACGAAAATTAATTAGCAAATGAATTATTCATGATGAAAATAATTTGACTAAATATTTTGTTGGGTGTTTAATCAATAACCGAAATTTAAATTCCGTCCGTTTTCATTCACTTCAATTTACTTAATTTTTTTTTGAGGACAATTTAATTATGCTGGAGCTTCCAATTTAAAATTGATGTCCAATTCTTGGAAATCTGAATCAATTAGCCATCTTTCCTAAGTGTAATTCTTGTAGACGTACATAATATGTAACCGGAATATATGAAAAGGAAAATCTGCCAAATGTTTGTTATTAGATCCGGACAATCGTTCAATTTTCATTACATGGAACTTGATAATCATTTTTAGAGTAGATATTACGAAGTTCAACTTTCATTACATCATTAACAATTGAATAATACATTTAAACAACTTTATTTGAAACGATTTCAATGAAATTCAGGTCAGGACATTGATTATATTTAATTTAACAACTAAACAAATAAATAACGAACATTACAATTAAAATTTATTGTGTTTTATTAATTTACAAATTCAAAATCGACTACAAATTGATTAAAATGTTAAAATATCGATCAACACTAATTTCAAATGGATATTTTTAGTTAACTCTGCCCTATATCATCAAAATGTTATTAGGTACAATTGACATTGATTTAATCAATTGCTTGCATATTCGATTGCTCTAAATGTAATCCTTATACCACAAATAGTAAGACCAGTGACGTTAAACATCACAATGGCTTAACATTCAAAATTTTTGTTTTGATTATCAATGTGACAGACAAAATTGAATTAAACTCTTGACCACAAAAAACACAAAAGCTACATTCGAAAACAATTTTCATTTGAAAGAAAGCGAACAACTTGCAAATATTATGCCACCCCAATCAAAACTCAACAAATGATTTGCATTAAAATTTCAATAAATTTAAACATCGTTTCCTTTTTAATCATCTGGATAACATCAATTGGATTCCAACCGTTAGCATCAAGTAAATTTTCACACGTTATCTACTGTCGGATATTTATTCCAAAATATTCATAAGATACAATAAATCTTTGTTGAACGTATCTTATCATCAAGTTCATCTAGTTACGGTCCAAGTCTCTGATTTGTTCGCTTAGATGAAACTCAATAAATTCCGATCACCATAAATTTTATCATTCTGAATAATTACTAATGCAAGACAATCCAATCTTGGTAATGTAATGGCTAACAATATATGAACCAATATGCCTACAGTGAATCTTCAAGGTTTGATACCCAAAAGAAATTCTTCAACGAATAATTTACGTTAGTTAAATTTCTTATAAATATTCTTCTCATAACATTCAATCCTTTTACCAAGTGATCCGAGCACTAGAGAAATATTTATTGCTTACATATTGCCCACTGGATTCGGTTAGGTAATTCAAAGGGCAATGGAAAAATGCTTTAAATTTTCCAAAACAAATTCAGCATTTATCTTCAATCGATTAAATCAAATTCATGTGGTAAAGAATTTTTAAAGGATTCTTGTTACTGTCAATATGGCAAAGGCGATCATTTTTACCATCATTGGAATTGTTTTTAAATGAAGTATTTCTTATAAAGAATTCTTATTCTTAAATTTTTCCAATTTTTCTATTACAGAAAAATACCAAATCGACGACCAATAAACGCAATAGCAATTCTATTAAAATATTCCTTTAATCGTATCCATAATATTTGTCAGCAATACTTTCACTTATCAAATAACCTAATTGTAATTGATCCTGCAAAACACGGAATGCTATAAAACTCATTGAATTGAATTCCGCGATTACCTATTGAACCGCACGGTGAACTATTTAATTGGCTCATATCAATTAGAGAATCATACAAATAACAGAAATAGTGATAATATTGAATGTACTGATTCTAACAGTCATTTCACCGGTTCACAAATCATCGTTATATGGAATTATACTCAATTAGAGCTCACTACGGATGACGAGATGAACAATTGTGCTGAAGATGAAAATGATTGTATTGCTTTCACATCTTCTACGTGTTGCTACCATCACTATATCCAATACAGAGGACATGATATTTTAAACTAAAAAAAAAAATTGCAATCGACAATACTGCAGTCAACCACCATCAATTGATATCGACTACAATATGTGTACCCGATAAGCTTGATTGCATCATATAAATGTTAAAGCGACACTTCTTCGCTTAGTTAGAAATTCAAATGATTGAATATTCGTAGCCATGAATTCATAGCGAAGTACATTTTTTTTATTCAACTGTTTGATATATGAACAAGATTAAGGGTGCAAATAAAATTAATTTGATGATACAATTGTTGGCATGTGATTGGCTTTTAAAAGTTCACGTACTACGATATTATGGGTAATTGAACATATAACGTATTTGTTATTGCCATAGAATATGCAAACACTTATTCTAAACAATTTGTCGTATTCGATATAGAATTGAATTCAATTTTGGGTCAATGTACAATATATGCCATTTGCACAAAGGAAGGATTAATGCTATGCAGAATAACTATTGGTTAGTGAATAATGCGTTTCTTGAATCAGAAAAACCAATGTGTGAGTACTTCGTCTAAGGCAAAAATTGTTAACAAATATTCATCAATATTATCCTGAATGGATTCAGTCTGCCCAAAATGATGATGATGAACGACTTAAAATCTAATGTGATTTCTATGATCTATTAAAATCATAATTGAATTATTGTTCCTTTAAATTTATAACTGAACATTGGCATTGAAATAAATACTCACAATTACTTAAAAATCATCAAACAAATAGAACTGATTTATTAGTATGAATTGTTTCAGATGTATGAATTCCATAAATAAAGGAACTATACCGAATGATTGGTGATGAAAACTTTAATAGCGAATAAATTTGATAATAAAAGTTTGGAAATATCACAGTGTAATGAGAATTATTATTTTAATGAGTATCTCTTTACATTGGTACTTCAATGCAGCTGAATTCGCAATGAATGCTTGTATATTTGTGGATTATGTTTAAATAGTGAATTTATTGCATATTCAACATGATGAATGAAAACATATCATACACAGAATACAGAATCTTTTTTTTTTTTTGGTATAAACTACACACTGAAATGAGCTGCAATTATGCGCATTCAAAAGCAGTAAAAACCTTTATATTATGTAGAACATACAACACACTATTAGTTAATTTTGATGCCAGTTTCAGTAGTTTATTTTTTAATTTATGAATTTTAGTCTGCGTCATAAATAATTTGCATAAAATTCATTCAAAAAGAAATAATGAGAAACGATTTAATATTTTTATTTTCTAGTTAATGCCGATTTGATATCATCCCAAAATAAATTCCTTTGACGGATTAACCTTATTATTATACAACCAAATTTAAATGAATGCAAAAAAATAAAATAAGTACAAAACTTATGTTCATGGAGATGAATAGAAAAATCAAATAATAATTTCAATTCATAGAATTTAATGATTTCTGCAATTGATTTAGTTGAACTAAAAATAAATATTTCGTGTAGTCTTTATAATACTAACCAGTGATAAATGGCCAGTATTGCACATAAACAATTTAAAATGCACTTGAATATATAATTATTCATATTTCCGTTATGTAATTAAAATACTCAGCTAATTTACTGCACCTAAAATTTATTATTATGTTCTTTTCAATTATTTATGTTGTCATATTAAAGATTTATTTAAAACAAATAAAATGTAATTGATAGAGTTAAAATTGCCAACCAGAGTCGACATTTAGAGTTTTCGAAACATAAAGGACTAATCGAGACACTTGACCTGTTTTACGATGGTTTAATCGAAATTTGTCTCCCATTTTAACTAATACACCGAAAGTTCAAACAACAAATCAAAAAACAAAAATACAAAATTGTTAAGTGGAAAACTTTTTAATACTCATAACGGAAAAAAAATTTATCTATCATGTATGGTATGATAGGGTGAATGCAAACAGTAAAAGTTCGTGAAAATAAATTGCTTGATTAACACATACATGTTGGATTTGAAACATATTCGGATCAACCAACAAAAATATAAAAAAATTAAACTCTGATTTTTTCAACTGGCTTCAATTGAAACCGATTCGGTCATACCGAAATAGGTCATTTTGAATTAAATAACATTATAAAGGCGTTACATACATTACCATATCAAAGATAAGTTTCCACATTTATGGTTAAAGGAATTTCCATAATTTAATGAGTGCTCATTATGGCTGCTCTTTCAATTTTAATTTGGCAATCGCTGTTAATTTTGAACCGCAGGATAACAGAAAACGATTAAAGCCAATGGCATTGAAGTAGTGAATGCTCTGCGGTGATGAGCAAGATGATAATTCTGTTATAATTAAATATTACAATGGTTTGTATTCAATTATTGTTTGAGTTAGGTATTAGGTTCAGCCCAAGAAAGTATATTTCGAATGATATAAACCTGACTCTACGTTCAATCAATTGCTATCAATTTGATATTACAATTAAGTCACTTTACAAATCACGGACAATTCGGTCATGATTTATTTTAAGAATGTTCGACTAGCCGTGAATAGTTGAACCACGATTACCATGTGGCGCTATCTATCCTAGTTTAAACCATATAGTCTGGACATTAGAATATTGATAAAGTAGATTGCTACTGAATTTAAACGAATTGTTATCACTTTATTTGTATTATTGGAGTTAATAGATTGATATGATTTGGTTTGAAGCCGCCCAATAAATAAAAATATGTAAGTAATTATGAGTTATAATAGTTTACAAATACCTTGCATTTATGTACTTCCATTTTCATTTAGTTCCCCAAGAATACATATGATAATAAATTTCACACACTTTCACTTCACTGCACTATGCATTTAAACTGAATTAATTAAATATTTGGAATTTTTAGAAATTAAACGATTGAAAACGACGAATTATTACAATAATTAATTTATTGCAGCAACCAGTGGTTGTAAATATTACTGCAGTGCTGCCGAATACTAATTTGCGATGTTGCCATAATTGCTGAACAAATTAACGGCGCTAAATTAAGTGGTGATGAAAGTCCTGATTTTATTTTATACAAAATCATGGATATAAAGACGGATAAGCTAAATTGGTGTATAAACAATCCATTTTAGTTCAATCTGAGATGTAGTTTTCTAATCCCGACCGCATAACTGGACGAATTCTAAGGTCCTTCCGCATTTCCAATCAAAAAGCTAATACGGTATAACAGTCGGTCGTGATTTTTTCGCTCGGTCAAAGTCGGTCGAGTTACAGTATGTTCCATGATACTTAATTAACCATTATTTAATTATTATAAATTATAATATAACATTTTGAAGATTAACATTATTCCATGACTCTGTTCTCTATCACATAATTAACAGGTGATTACAAACTTTTAAAAAGTGTGAGATTATTATAGTGATTGTGTAATATTGGTGATGATCAAAGTGAATGTGAGTGAAATTTCAAGAAATCATGTGATTTAAAAACACTGGATAAACAAGTGGCTGGCATAAAAATGAAAGGACCAAGGATGCAAGGTTTTTGTAAACTATTATTATTTATTTATTTATTTATATTACATTTCAAATAGATATTGATCATATTGGATAATGTTCTAATAGAACTGGAGAATCAGCGTAAACACTTTCGGTAATCGTTTTTCCAATTAATGCATCTAGAAGATCTGTTGAGCATCCTCTAGGTTTACTGACTTTTATCTTAAAGTCGTCACACATCATTACATGGCCACTTTCACAGTCTTTTGCATAAACTAATGTTTTCCCCAATTTGTTCATACAATTCAGTTCACAATCATAAATGTCCCTTCCAACGACTGGGTCAAGAGCCTCATTCATACCATCAATATTTAAATTCAACATTTTTAGTGTTTCTATAATTTTAACCGGCGGAAATCTTTTCCTAATATAATTTTTCATTTCGAAAGTACGTGTATAAAGTATTAGTTTTGATAGTTCGATGCCAGTCAACGATAGTTGATGATCAGTTCCCTTTGCCGTTTTATTAAATGTGAAGTGTCGTTCAACAACCTGGCATACAAATAAAACATTATTATCAACCGATTCTATAAATTTATAAATTACAAGAAATTACATGAGCTCCCATTAATACTGCTGCCAGTGATGCCTCCAATCCTTTCTCATGACCAGAATAACCAATACAAATATCCGGATATTTCATTTTCAAATGTTCAATCATCCCCAATTTGGAATCTTTTAATTCAGTTGGATACGCTGAAATGCAATGAAGTAAACAAAAATTTGTTTTGTTACACTCCTTCATAATGTTAACAATGCGATCAATTCCATCCTCATTAATCATTCCAGTTGAAATAATCAATGGTACTGGATGTCTTGCTGCATGACGTAGAAGCAACTGATTATTGGAATCTCCTGAACCAATTTTAATAAATGGTAGATTTAAAGTAACGAGCTCATCAAACGAAACCCAATCCATCGCAGACGATGAGAATATGATGTTCATACTATCGCAATATTCTTTCAATTCTTTGAATTCCTCAATGGTGAATTCTAAAAATTCTTTGTGTTCTCCATATGTGGAACCAAATGAATGTCCAGGATTTAAAGTCGTGTTTAGTAATGCATTCTCTGTGAATTTTTCTGTTAGAAATGACTTTTGAAATTTCACACAATCAGCTCCACTTGCCTGAAATTTAAGTGAATAATAAATCGATTAAATTGACAATCATTTTTACTAAACATACTTTTGCCTTCCTAATCAATTCTTTCGCTCGTTTCATTGAACCTTGATGGTTCTGTCCAATCTCTGCTATAATAAAACATGGATATTCATCGCCTATATATCTATCACCAATAGCTAATGACGGCATTTTCTCTATTTATGTTAAATAAGTATCTTACACTTATTTTTTACCACTTATGTTTTTAATTTTTATTACAAGGTGAAATGATAATATTAAAGTGATAATGAGATTAATAAAAGTAAATACCAAACACAGCAACTATACAAAATAAAGTCTCATTGGTGAATGATTCAGAAACCATACTATCGCACTCTGCATCCCATCGGCAACGGGCAGTACTACGACATCCAGCACCGTTTTGTTGGCCCACTGTAACCTGAACAATATGCTTGTATCTGTGCATGTCTAAATCTTTAATTTTTAAATTTATATCATCGGCTATATTACGAGTCCATTCAGCCGCTTTTGCTGCCGAATATGTTTTTCCTACAACAGAATAATTTATAATCAATTAAAGAGTCAATTAGTGGGTTCAAAATATTCAGTTAACTGTATGTGACAATAACAACATACCAGATAGCGTTTCACTAAGAACATCTTGTAATATTTGTCGAACTTTCGTAATCTGGAATGTTTGGTCTAAACTAGGTCGCACTTGATATTGGTTCACGGGCAAATATCTTTGTGGTTCAGCCTCAGGTACATCAAATTCATCGGTCGCAACTTTCGATTCCGTAAAATCATCGTCCACTACTTCATCAAAGTCCATTTTACCACGAACGTTTCTTAGCACAAGTGATATTAAGTAAATAACAATTATTTTTAATCTAAATTAGTGTGTTTTGAGTGTATTAAGTGGATTGTATTTATGCGATAATTCATCGTTTCGATGGTAACGAAATAAAAATACATAAACAATCTTTCACTGCAAGTATTCTTTTACTTTTGTAATGTTGGACTGAATCACTATTCACTAATATCTATACTTACCGATTTTATGGATCTTTATTGAATTTTATAACTCATTCCTGTAAATAATCTATACAACGTACAAAAACATTACTACGAAAATAATGCCTGTCTCCCGGAATAAAAAAGCCGGGAAAAAAGTAGTAAACATTATCAGCTGTGCTGAGCGCTGATAACGTTTGTGCAACCGGTTTGAAATTTTTCTTAATCTTAACAGCATCTTACCGGGTCTTTTGTTATTAACAAAATCAATAAATATGTAATTGATAGATTTATTAAATGGCAGTATTAACAATTATAATTATCATTAACAATTTTCATTAATTATCATTAACAATTAATTAATCTTTTTACAACAATTGGTAATTGCAACGACGGAATGTAAAATAAAATTTAAACATTATATGACAAATAAAATGCTTCTCTTATCAACCGGTTCCATTATTCCTGTGTGTTTCCTTGAAATTTAATATCTCTGTAGTAGTAAAGAGTAACGAGGGATTTTGAATATCAATATCATCAATATAATCTTGATGATTATAATCTATAATAATATTGTCAATTACACTGAATACGTTTTTTAATAATGTGTAATTATCCTCTGTCCATTTTATTAATATCTAAAAATGTAAAGTATATAGTTATCATATTATATAAGTTAATATATGTAACATAGTTTTCTACCTTATAACGTACAGCCTCTACTATCAATCCATCATGTGCGATTGTTTTAAAATCATCCTCAATATCCTTTCTGCGATCTTCTGTTAAATTTTCTTTTAAAATAATCACCACTTTGGATTGAAAAGGAAACTTTGTTTTTAAATCTTCAAATGTTCCATCTAAGATGACACTGCCATCACTCAGAAGTGACATTTTATCACAAAGTTTTTCGCATTCAATCATATCATGTGTTGCTAGCACAACTGTCCCATATTTTTTATATTCTTTAATCAGCTGCCAAATCTTGGGATGTGATAATTGATCTATACCCATTGTTGGCTGATCAAGTATCAATAGTTTCGGTTTGCCAATCTAAAAATGCCATAAGTATAAATTAATCATTAATTGATTAATATTTATTTCATAAAGGTAATTACCATTGCAATTGCAATGCTTAATTTTCTTTTCACTCCTGATGAAAGCTCAGCGACTAGCTTATTGGCATCACGTTCTAAATCGAATATTCCCAAAAATTCGAGAATAGTGTCTTGTGTATTAACGTTATGAATTATAGCAAAGTATTTCAAATGTTCTTTTACTGTCAGATAATTATTTAATGCATTCACTTGTGGACAGTATCCTACGCTGGACAAGTACTAAAATAGAATTATATTTTGATATCCAATTTACATGGTGAATTGTGAGTAATACTAACTTACCGTAATAGAACTGTGTTTATATGAAATTCCGTTTATTCGCATTTCTCCGCTATCAATAGGCAGTTCAGTTAATATCATTTTTAATAGTGTAGTTTTTCCGCTCCCATTGCTTCCCAACAATGCATGAATGTGGCCTACTCATAATTAATACATATTATTTATAATGACCATAATATTATTAATCTTTACACATACCTTCTTCAACCTTAAATGAAATATCTTTAATGGTTGTACTGCCCACCTTTCCTTTTTTTACATTGACATCTAAAGTGATATGTTTATTTGTCTCTCCATTACTATTTGATTTTTGATGAGAATTTAGTAATTCGTTGGAAGGTAACTCTTCTATATTATTGGTATTCCTTCTTTGATTAGCAAAACGAGATTTTGTATTTATCCACATAGATCTTAAATTGCGTTTATTTTCCCGAAAATAGATTAAAAATGACTAAAATTGAAAGGAAAATACAAATAAATCAAAAAAAAAGAATGATATAAGCTTACCATTTCAATCATTACTACTGCAATTGTTACATAAAAGAAAACATTCTCATCAAGATTTGTATATCTTTTTAAATGATCAGAATACTCTGTATTTGTTTTGTTCAATGCATCTAAAAGAAAGAGATAATTTGCCATTTTATAATTTCAATGATTTAAACCAATTGTATGTAATTACCTATAATTTGTGATTCTCTTGAAAGCATGATATTGAGATAGTATCGTAAACCAAATGTAGGCAGAATATTTAGAATCTGTATTATAGTAATTATAGGTTGTGTATCGACTTTAGTTGAGAAGAGGAAATTTAAAATACCTAAATGCAAATAAGTTTATTTTCAGACATTACCAAAATAAAATTCGAATGAAATGTGTAATAATATTTAATAATTACTTTCAATAGCAACCAAAAACAGTAGACATCCAAAAACACTTGATGATGATTTTACAGTTGCACATAATGAGTAAAATAAACTTAGAATTGCAGTTGAATAACAAATTAACGGTGGCATCCAAAACGCTAAATAATTAAATTGAAATTATTTTAAGAAAAATTAAATACGATTATTATAAATTTATTATTTACTGAGTTCTTGTAGAATGTGAATAGGAGACTTAATATAATGTGCCAACCATATTATAAAAATGTTCAGCAGACATATGACCATATCAAATATATACATTGTTGGCCAGTATATCCAACCATATATTGGTTTAATGTATTTAAATTTAATTTGTTTTTCAAACGAAGGAATTATGGCAAATACCAACATGCTGATGAAGACTAATATTGGCATCACAATTTTATAGTTTTCGATTTGTTGTTTTCGCATTTCATATGACACTCTGCAATAAATAATGATAAAACACATTAAATGTTATTATTTGAAATCATAATTCCATATATTACTCTGAAACTGGAGCAAATTCAGTAAAAATTTGGTGTTTCGTATTCATTAATTTTAAATACAGATTCAATGCGAAATTCACGCATGTTGGTGAACTATGTAAGTAAGTTGGTGAGACGAAACAGTCAATCATAGTTGAATTTACGTTACTTTGACTGATGTAAATTACAAATGGATATAATTCATGATATGCCACAAAATCTTCCTGCTCTAGTTTTAATAATGTATCGTTTATCAGTGATATGTTTTTAATTGGTCTTAGACTCAATGTCGCTTTATTTTTTTTTATCAACTCAATGTCCCTTATTACCGTATCATTAATTTTATTCATTAATTCGGTTGAATTTTCATCGAAGAAAATTAAAATTTGGGCATTAGGTATTGAATCAGCATTAAATTTTTGCGGTGTGTAGCTTATTTTCGTACTCTGTGCTATGTTCATAGAATTAGATATCCGCAGAAACCCTGAAAGAAGCAATATAGACTTTGGAAAAATTAAATATGAATATTAGTAATTATTTAGTAAATTTGATTTGATTAATACCATTGCCACATGCGTCCATTTAAAATATTTCATCAGTATGTATCTTTTGTATACAATTGCCTTAAATTGTTTAAAAAATTGATCAATTTCATTATTATCTAAAGAAAATATGAAAAAGAAATCTTAAGATTAGTAAATGTTGAAATTAGGAAATTTAAATTTTAGTTCAAGATACAAATACCACTTACATCTTTCTGATGAGAATACTGCTTTTAATTGATCCCGATTATTTTCATTATGGTTACTGTAACATATTTGAAGTTTATTGTATATAATGCAAACATATTTAGATAATATATCATAATTTATAATTTACTTGCTATTAACATCTCCATTGAATAAAGTTGAAATTTTCAAATGCCGTGGTTTGAATCTTTTTGCAATCTTTTGCATGATGATCAAGACTATCTTCCAGTATTCAGTTGATTTTAAATATTTATTTTTTGGTTTCACCTGTATTTTAAAATGTGGTGGAACAAAAGGCTGAAAAATAATTAATTTAGTAATTTGGTATCAGACAATTGAGTTGTTTCATATAGTTACAATCTCTTCAATAATCACTTGTTCCATTTTTTGTTTCATTTTTTGTTCCATTTCCGAATCGTGTTTAATGAAATCAATAATGGTTTTAATATTCAAAGTTTTACTTTTGTTTTCTGTAAACTCTAAAATATATCCCGTTCCTTTTTTATGGTTCCAAATTGTGGTCGGATAGCCTTCTAATATTTTACAATTTTTTATTCTAATTACTTGACCACTAAAGAAATTTACTTCATCCAAAGAGGTGGAAGCAATTAGAATTGTCCGATCATTACAATGACGCTAATTTAAAGAATGTTAAATTAGTGACAATGAGTTGCATTTTGATATTAAAATGATTAAATGTTACCAAAAGATAATTCCAAATTTTGTCTCTAATTTCCATGTTTAAACCTAATACGGGCTCATCCAATATTATTATCCTATAGGAGAATAAACTTTAAGTAGTTAAGCTTATTTAATTTTGTTTATTAATCGTATATTTACCTGGCTTTACTAGCCAATGCAATTCCAATACCAAGTAAACGTTTTTCATCCATAGTAAACGATCCAAGTTTCTTTGTGTTATTTATTCCTAATTCATTTATTAACATATCTGATATTTCTTCCGCTTCTTTATCATCCTGAATTTGAATCTAAAATTTAGATATTAAATACTTTTATTATCTAATTAATTGCAAACAATAATGATTATATACTTTTGCGAAGAATTTTAATTGTTCAGAACAACTCATGTATGGCAAAATGAAATCATCATTCAAATAATAACTCACAACTGATGAATCATAAGGACCACCCGGAATTTGTACCTTGCTAGAATTCGTTGAGATTAACTCTATAGAATAAATATTTATAGATTAATGATTACGATTTAAATATAAAGATTTCAATATTAATTTGAATTTACTATAAATCATTTTTAGTAAAGTAGTTTTTCCGGCTCCTTCATGTCCAAGCAAGACAGTAATATCGTTTTTTTTAATTTTTAATTCACGAGTAATATGGTTTTCTGCCACAAAAATACAGAATTGTATTTATAGTTTTTTAAGAAATGAATGTAATCACAGATTAACTTACGTATGAAGACATTACGCATAATAAAACCATGTTCACCTGATTGCTCTCCTAAAGGCTCACTTGAATTCTGATCATTCCCAGATTGTTTTTTCTGAAAGTTTTTAACTATCCACGTCCAACATTTACCAATACAATTTTTTCCGCAAAATATCCACGTCCAATCTTTACCTATGCCATATTTTCCGGGATATATATTTATCACATAAATATAAAGCAAAATATAAACTATGGACTGTACAAAGAACACAATCATTGCCATTGAAATATTAACTCTGTCATTTGCCGTTTCAAAACTATCTGATAGTTGTAAAGTAAAACTTCTGCCTATGAAGAATTAAAAAAAAAAAGTATTGCATAATAATTTCATAATGACATTAATTTTATCAATTATTATGAATATACCTGTTAACTGCATTGTTTTAAATGTTTCAAGTCCTTCGAGATATAAATAATTTGGAAGTAAATAAACGAGGTAAATAAACCATGTATATGGATATAACCATAATTTAAGTGTTATGCTGATAGTCGTATACAATAAGAACCATATTCCTGCGGATATAACTGAATTGATTTTAAAATTACAAAAGAAAATTAATTAATTCGATCCATAAATATTAAAATGCTATGTTCAATCTATTTACCATTATTGAAGAATGATGATAGCATTATAATAAAAGATATAAATGCAAATAGAAATGTTATATGATAAAAAATTACAATAGAAATGTTCTGTAATATCCGCATATTTGAATTGAATGCTACTATTGCAATAAAGAGCAATAGAACATGTAGCAATCCATAGATTAAGTTGGCTACTCCTTTTGCAATTATGATTAGCACGTGTGCTCCAATTTTTTCCTAATAATAAATTTAACATCACAATTATTAACAATTAATATATTTGTTATTTAATGATTATCATTCATACATTAAATCCCGAACATTTTTCATTAAGCAATGGCACAAGCGAACTAAAAAACAGCATTATGGAAAGAAAAATTAAAAACCAAGTACCGATAACTGATAAATTACTGATGTCTTTTGGGATTTGTTTAGCATGTGGCATTTTATTAAAATTTATCTAAGAAGAAAATAAGAAATATTATATGAGAGTAAATTATTTAAATGCAGATAATCTAGATGGTATACTTCAACATTAGCATAGGGTGAAGAAACATTTTTTACAAATAGTGAATCTATATATTTCATCGATTCAAGTAATCCATTGAATGCATAATGTCGCTCACCTATATGAAAATTGAAATGAATGAAAATAATTTGTCATTGCTATTTAGATATAAATGATTTACCATAATCTCTGTTTTTTCCAAGAGTTGTAACATAATTATATTCCGTAATGGGGTCATATTCAAGTGTATTAATTGTGTAATTTAGTATCTTAGGATAATTGACCTGGTTAAAAACAATTCCCATTTGCGTTTCGGTTTCTGTTATTGAATCGCTAACTACTTCCGGTGATTTACAAGGAATAAACTCTATGTAGGGAATAAAATGAAAACCATAAATTTGGTAGCAGATAAAAAAAAAATAATTTCTTACTATCATCAGACATTAAAAACTGTTCACGAAATCCATCTATGAAATTTAAAGTAATATTATCATTTGGGGTGTAATACACTCCACTCATACCCGTAGGCGGTTCCAAGCTTATAACATTTTCATTCTGAAAAAGAAAAAAAAATTAGAGATTGTGAATGACTCATTTAATTATTGTCGAAATGATTAGATTATATTTATTTTGTTATTAGCACATACGTAAATTAAAATTACACTAAAACACAGTAATCGATTTTTAGAGTCTGTAGAGAACGGATAGAAAATGTATTTTTAACAAAAAGGGTGCTCTCATCCCCTGTGCTCAGTATCCGGCGTTATCTCGGTATCAGGTATTTGGCATTATTCTGTGGTTATCTCTCTTCCTACAGTTATCCAAATACAACCCAATTGGACAGATGATCGTTAATTTGGGGTACTATGTATATGATCTTTAAGTTTGAATATCATTAAACATAAATTAAGGGTAGCTCGAATAGGTTTGAAAGTTAATTTACGAAATTAAAGATAATCTTCCAAACGGTGACAATTGTTTTTTTTTTTTTAATTTGAATATGTTGTTTTTATATAGCCCTTCTTTATCACCTACTAAGATTTTGGTTTGCAACAGAATATTACCCACAAAAAATAGAAGAAATAAAGAAGAAATTGTTTCAAAAAATAGAAATTCAACAAAAGAATTATGAATTTTAAAACGTATATGTTTGTATAATTGTATGTAGATTCGTTATTTTAGAAATAAAATCTTCTTAAAATAACCATTACATCAATCCTCTACATTCGATAAAATAGTTGAAGTTCATGTTATTGTATCAAAAAGTTCTATTTTCCTTCAAACAGATTATACACAATCTTATCATCTTGTCACAAGTCAAAAAATATCAACAGTATTTTCATAGTAAATCATTGATAATAGCATAAAATTGAACTATATCTTGGAATTACCTGATCATTATTATTTGAAGGTCGTTCTATATTAAACAAGTCATTTATTTTGAGCAAAATTATGAACAAAATTAACGGAATAATTATGAAGAACCATTTATTCTTAAAATACTGAAACTCTTTCCACAATAACGTTATTATAATTAACTGCATAACAAAATTATTAAATGATATCGACACTATGAATGCTGCGTTAACTGTCTAAGAAATACAACTGAACTCATATATATTAAACTTATCAAACAAAATGTTGATATTTTTTAATCAGATCCAAGGAATTAATTGGTATTGACACTATGACAGTAAAACAATAAAACTCTCATAGGACCAGTTACTGCCACTGAATGATACGTACAGGTGGTATTTATAATGTAAGATTACACAATACATTTAAACGAATTTCTCTTTGAACATTTAATATGTTGAATTAATCTAATCGAAAATAACAAAGTAATGACATTTAAACTTTATGATATCAAAGTCCAGCCAATTGTTTCCGTTTTGCTTCCAATTTTTGTTTGAGATCCAACAATTCTTGATTGATTTTCAATGATGGTGGAGATTTGTAGTTACTTGCACGATTTACCTTTGATACTCTTGTGTGTTTCTCAATAGTTTCACATGCATCTTGAAGTACCTTTTGTTGCCTCATATGTTCATCTTTGATCGCCTTACGACGTTCTTCAATTTGTTGTATAACTTCAGTTCGTGTCTTCTTGATTGCATCTTTTAGCTAAAAATAATTAGTGTTTCATAAATTAGTTAATAATTTAAATAATTAAATGATAATTTTTACCTCAGTTAAACTTAATTCATAAAGGAAAGTACCAGATGAGGCGACACAGTCCAAGTTGATTGACGATTCTTTCCAAGAATCTCTGATTAATTGACGCATTTGTTTCAGCTCTCTGATAATCGTTATTTTTTCTTCCAGTTCCTTTTGTTTCTGTGCAGCATTATCTTCTAGAATTTGACGAGATTCCTCCATCAATATTTTTGCATTTTCACGTTTCTTATATTTTAATTCTTCCTGTGCTAACCGTGTCAAGTGCATTAAATGGGCATTCTTATCAACCAATTCCCTTATTTTGATCATTTCAATTTGTTTAAACTCCTCCAATTGTCGTTCAATTTCTTCACTTTCACGTTTTAATTCATTTGCAGCATCAATACGACGTCGTTTCAATTCAGCTTTTGCTAAACGCATTTCTTCACGTGTTATTAAACCTTGCAAATGTTTCTTTTCAATTGCTTGTAATGATGCGTCACGTTCCTGTTCTTTTATCTGTTGCAACATATTCTTCACATAATTTGGATCAACGAATCCAGCTTCAAGTTTTGAGTATAATTTTTTAGCTTCGACTGCTTTCTTTGTGTAATGAGCACCTTCACGTAATATTGTAGTAGCATTCTTCTTTATATTGGGTGGTGGACATGTCAAACTACACTGGCTATTAATTGCTACAATTTTATGTTTCAATGATTGTTCATTCTTAATCCTTTCCAAACGATCATAATATTTTTTTGATTTATTCGTATTTGCGCATGTAAATTGAATTTTAGCTGTAATTTCTAATAATTCTTCTGATTTTTGTTTATTTTTTGCTTTAATCGCACGTAATTTTTTTTGTATCTTATCTGCTTTTAATGGTCTTCTAGTAACTGACATGTTTGTTATTGTATTTTCATCTCCTGTACTAGGTGCCACAGCCGTTATTGAGTCATCATCGTCGGTAGGTTTTACTAATGATTTTAATTTCATCTGTAAATACTTATAAGTTTTTTATAAATTAAAAACTGTTTCGACATACCTTTTGATGCTATTGATCGGCATAAGGTGCTTGGTTCCATTGGTATGGTTACTGGTTTTGTTTGTTGTAATTTTTTAGTGATATGATGACTCTTTAATGCACTATAAATAGTCCTTATCTAGACAATTGGAATGTAATAAATTGATAAATCATATGAAATCATAAATATGATTAACTTACAATTTCTAAATTTGGTTCGAATACACGTAATATAACTTCTTGTACATAATAAATGTCATAGACTTTGTTGGCCAAAATCGTCATTCGACTTAGAATATCTTGCTTACCGAAATACTTAAATAAATCTGATTGATTTTTGGGTTTTAAACGTTCTAAAATCAAATCAGTTAGTTCGCATACACAACTATCGGTTAGCCGAAAAATTAACACATTTACGATGGCTACATTCAAGAGGAAATTTTAATTAAATATTTTGTTTTATAATTTTAATGAATTACATTACCTAAAAGTGAATTGGATAATTTCAGGGGTACATCTTCAATTAACAATCGTAAAAAATCTCTAAATCGTAACGTTTGAAAGAAAATGTCAACAATATTTTCACCGCCATCGTCCACAAACAGATTCTATTTTTACCGTGATAATGGAAATTATTTAAAATTTAAATGGAAAATAATAAAAGAATATCATCGCATATTAACCTGATCACAATAATTTCCTTTGATAAATTCCTCAGGTGTAACACAATGTTTACGTTTCACATCTTCATACTGATCCAATAAGGAAATTGCTTTCTCAATTAATTCTTTGCTAACATCCATTGGTCTGGTAAAATATATTCAACGAAAAAAAAACCCAAAAAAAAAAAAAATTCCACGAGAAAACGTAATTACACACACATCACAATAATTTTATCACGGCCGAATAGATTAATCAAAATTATCTATATCACCTGTTAAAATAAATGAATTGCAAAGTATTTAATTAAATTTGAAAACAATTTATTTTAATTAATGAATCCAAGTAGTCTGATAAGATACAATTTAGAGTACTTGATAAAACAAAAACTGTGAAAACAAAATCATGATCAATTGGACTCAATTGAATGAATTTATTTTAAATTGAATTTATTTGCTAAATTAATGTAGAGTTTCCAGCTAGTTAAGGACAATTTACTCTCACTATTTTTTTTTCATTCTTTTTATAATATTTTCGTGTTAAAATTTGTCGTGTTACCATTTTATTGGATTCATTCGTATTTAATTACATTTTACGATCAAATGTTACAATATTAAGTAATCATATAAAAATTCAGCATATTATTTAAACTGTTATTTATGTAGTGTAATTTGTCCTTATCGAACTTGTAATTTTTCTTTTTATTAAATTCTTTGTGAAGTTAACGAAATTTAAAGTCGAAATGGTTGGCTGTAGTTAATTAACCAAAGTATTGATAAATAATAATCAATTATTTTGTATCCTTTCAGGTATTCGCTCATAGAGAAACTGTGTCCATACATGTTGGACAAGCGGGTGTACAAATTGGTAACACCACTTGGGAGCTTTATTGTCTTGAGCATGGTATCGCCCCAGATGGTTCACTTCAAGCCGATCAAGGTGATACCGATAATTGTTATAGTACATTCTTTAGTGAAACACAAAATGGAAAAATTGTTCCACGTACGATATTCGTTGATATGGAACCAACTGTAATTGGTAATAAATACAATCCATTTATTTAATAACTCAGATTATAATCAATTTATTGTTTCAGATGAGGTACGTTGTGGCCGTTATAAGGATCTATTTCATCCAAATCAAATGATCACTGGCAAAGAAGACGCAGCTAATAATTTTGCTCGTGGTTTTAATACAGTTGGACGTGAAATTATTGGACCTGTAAATGAATGTATTCGTAAAATGGCAGAACAATCAAATAGTCTTCAAGGATTCTTTGTGTTTCATTCATTTGGTGGCGGTACTGGATCAGGTTTCTCTGCATTATTAATGGATCGATTGACTGAAGATTTTTCAAAGAAATGTAAACTTGAATTTGTTGTATATCCAGCACCAGCTATATCTACGGCTGTCGTTGAACCATACAACTCAGTGTTGACTACACATTGTACACTAGACCGAACCGATTGTGCATTCATTGTCGACAATCAAGCAATCTATGACATTTGTAAAACAAAATTAAATATTGATCGTCCCAGTTACACTCACTTGAATCGTCTTATAAGCCAAGTGGTGTCCAGTATAACAGCCTCACTTCGATTTAATGGTGCATTAAATGTGGATATGATGGAATTTCAAACGAATTTAGTTCCATATCCAAGAATACATTTCCCATTGGCTTCTTACGCTCCAGTGTTACCAGTTGAGAAGGCATTCCATGAAGGTATCACCGTTGCTGATCTCACCTCACAATTATTTGAGCCAGACAATCAAATGGTAAAATGTGATCCACGTCAAGGAAAATACATGGCTTGTTGTGTATTATATCGTGGTGATGTGGTACCAAAGGATGTGAACAGTGCCATTGCAGCGGTTAAATCTAAAAGCACTGTACGATTTGTTGATTGGTGTCCAACAGGTTTTAAAGTTGGCATCAACTATAAACCACCAACAATTGTTCCTGGTGGTGATTTGGCACCAGTTCAACGTGGTGTTTCTATGTTGGCATCGACAACAGCAATTGGTGAAGCATGGGCTCGTTTAGATCATAAATTTGATTTAATGTATGCAAAACGAGCTTTTGTTCATTGGTATATTGGTGAAGGTATGGAGAGCAGTGAATTTGATGAGGCCAGAGAGAATTTGGCGGCTCTTGAGCGTGACTATGAAGAAGTTGCAGAAGATTCAACATGTTAGTATACATTAGAACTGCTGAATATTAAATGGTTGAATTTTAATCATTAAATTTGTTCTTTTAGCTATAGTTGAGGACCATGAAGAACATGAGGTGGTTGCCCATTAAAATGATGGTGCACTTTCTATTATCTCTTCTATATAAAACTGAATACAACAAAATACAAAAATTTCCATACTTTGTACAAGATCTGTTTCTGTTTTTCTTTTTTTTTGTATTTTCGGTTATCGATTTAATCAAATGCTCTCTCGGTTTAAAAATACTAAATGTTATTGTTAACTTCAATATTATGTTAAATCTCGAATGTTAAATGTATATTATACACTTTCTGAATCATTTTCTTTTATATATTAAATTGGAAACTATACTTGTATAATTGTATTATTATTTTTTTTAGTCCAATGTGTACTTTTAATGTGTGCAGTGGTGAATATTTGAAAAGTATAAATTTTATAATGTACTAAACGAAAAATATTGAAATAAAACTCATTTAAAATTATCAATAATTCAAATGATTTTCTTTCAGTGGAACAATGAAGAATTGTTTGTACACTTGCAGGAGTAATGCAATTAATCATGAAAATTTCAATGACTTTTCATTTTCAGATTTTATACATACATAGGCACAAATATGAATTTTCCTACTGCAGTTATGTTCGCCTGTTCCAATTGCAAAGGAAAAGTGAAGAAATTTTCAATTTTTTAAGTAAATTTCAATTGAATTGGGAAAATTGGAACAGGCGAACATAAAAACAGGAGGATAATATCCAACTGGAAAAATGATATTTTGAAAAGTTGAATTTTTGAAAATCGAGGAATTCAAAAATCCAAAAGTTTCAAAATTGTTGTTGTAATCCTTGTTTGCTTGTCAATGTAACATTTTGTAATAATATTGGCAATTGACTTACTAGATAAGAAAAACTGCTGGAAAATCATTGGAATTTCAAAAGTTTAAATATTGTTGTTGTAGTCTGTTGTTAAATTTTCCCACTTGGTAAATCCAGATCCTAAATTTGGAAATTTGCTTGTTGCTGTTATGTTCGCCTGTTCCAATTGTAAAGGAAATGTGAAGAAATTTTGAGTTTTTGAATAAAATTTCAGTAAAATCCTAAAAATCGGAATAGGTGAACATAAAAACAGGAGGATATAATACAACTGGAAGAATGATTGATGAAATGAATTTTAGAAAAACTAGATTTTCTGAAAATGAAAAAATTCAAGTTTCAAAATTGTTGTTCCAGATTAATAATATTCATTTGTTTCATGAATTTAAAAACCATTCATACTTGGACCATAAATTACAATTAAAATTTAATAAACGAATAAGAGGAGAACTTAAATGAGATACAATTTATATTTCATATTAAGCGTTTATTCAGAACTTGTCTACATTGTTTTGTTATGTTTTTATTTATTAATAATTCTTTTTATTGCAATACAACACTCCAAAAAAATCATTGAAGTCATTTTTTGTGTTATTCCAAAATTTCCCTACGATTTGTCTACTTGAACATTGTATTCGTTTCTTTATTGCACATTAAATTGCATTATGGTTGACAACATTTTTATATTTCAATTTACCACAATAAATTGTTGTATATCAATTGTATGGCAATTGTTATATTTTAAATGACTTGATTATTGGTGTTGTGTCACAGAATACAAATCATATTTAATCGTTCACAATCAATTTGTTTCCATTGGTTCAGTTCAATAGTATCAAATTAAACTCTTTCACTCTTTCACATATGACACAACTACATAAATGATGCATTGCATGTATTCCCTTCTTCGGCTCAAAAATATTTTAATTTTACTACTAACAAGTATTTAGTGTTTTCCTTTATATTAATACCGCATCAACAAATTCATAACAATATATCAATAGCTATTTAATGAATTTAAAAAAAAAATGAATTATTAATCATATGTTATCCATTATTTTCACATTAAATATTTATAAGAATTCGCTAAACGGTTTCATTATAGTACAAAAATTTTCATTTTTCTCTTTGGGTATTAATAAATATAACAAATGTTATTTATGTTAAAAAACATTATGTACCAAATTGAATAAAATTGAAATTTACTTGAATAACAACGTTCAATATGAAAATCTTTTTTTATTTTTGTATGTTAGTTAAGAAAAAGCGTTGCATTTAAATGGCAAAAAACTGGTCGTTTAACGTGCATTACTAATTTAAAATGTTTTCCTTGTTGTTTTATATCCATCAATATATTGAATATATAAATTTGTCTTTAATTAAACGGTTGATATTTTCATCTTAAAATATAATTTTTCTCATTTTTTGTTCAATATTCCATTTCATGTTGTGTTTTTCTTTTTCTTTTTTAAATTTCTTTGGCAATGTAACACAGGTATAGAGTGATGACTGTTTTATCTTCTATTTCATCTAATATTACACATTTAATCATTCTTATAATTAAAATATTTAAAGTTCACTAGAACATTTAATAGATTCCATTAATCACTACAGTTTGATGAATTCACTTAATTATATGTTTATACTGATTAACATTATTTGCATAATATATTTATAACATGACAATACTAATGTGCATATTTTTCTGTTCAATACATAAAACATTATCTCTATGTTTATGTGCTTGTTAATTTCATTTAAAAACATTTAGAAAATTTTAATTTTTATATATTCATTGCATACGGGATATTTTCTAATTTGAATAATTTTGAAATGAACAAAACCAATGAAAATTATTATCAAATATTTTCACATGGATTTTCTGTAATCGTTATTCATTTTTTAATTGGTGGCAATTGATCATTACCGGTTATACTTAAACGTCGTATATTTGGTTTATCATAATCTTCCATCGATATGCCACGTGATAAACGTCTAGCTGAATTAAAACTGCCATTACCATTAGAACCATCTGGTGAACCACCGGAACTAGTTGAGAATGCACGAGAACGATCAACGCCTGGCATTGCAACGGATGTCAATAGACCCTGACCCTTGCAGAATAATAAAATTGATTGTGCCACTTTAGCTGGCTAAAATGGAATAATAAAAATAGAATATTCAGTATACAATTTTCCATTGAAATACCATTCAAAATGGTTCATTAATTTAAAAATGATAATTACAGCATCAGCTAACACATCACCAGCACGTTCAATTTTTAGCATTGTAATTTTCTCTTTGCCCACGTCTTTGTATAATTTCTCAACAACACTGGCATACGGACTCAACATACCAGTTATAAGTAGTACATCTGGTTTACACTCCTTCAATGATAGATCCTTACGGCTAAAAAGTAATTAACAATGTTAGTTAGTAAACAATTGAGTAACAGCTATAAGAATAATAATAATGAATATAGTTACCTCATAAAAGCTTTTACATATAGTCCAACATTATGACTATTCAATGCGCTGTGCAACTTTGACTGATATTCAGCCACTATTTTATCCTTATCTGGATTATTATCGCCAACGAGTTGCTGTGAATATTAACACATTAATTTATTATAAAAACGATCATTATATGAGTTATAAACTCTAATAAAGATATAGTCGATTAAATATATGATACAGTTCAAAATTGAATACATATATCATTGAAATGTATAGAAACTGTAGAGAAATGATGGAAGTCTATTTAATAAATTTGGGTCACTGATGCATCCATGTATGGGTACATAAGACAAGTCATTTGATGGATATGTTTTAAAACAATTATGTATCAGAAATTATGTATTCATGCAAAATAACATTGAACACAGGATCATAAATTAATTTTCATAATTGAATGATAACGACATTTAATTAATTTAATTAACATAATGTTTCATTTATATGAAAATTACCAATTCTGTTAAATAATTCAACTGAATAATTTATTATTGATTTTAACTAACACCCATTTAATGGGAATTAATATTTTTGTTTAGTTGTTTGATAGAATTAAGAATTTAGTTTTGCTATTTTAATCATAATCCATTGAACAATGTTAATTAACGATAAACATTGATGCATTTAATAATTACATATAAATTCATACCTCGTTTATTATTAACTGTATAACACATTTTGTATTAGTAATGAATATTCTAATTACTGTTTACTTGTATACCGAAAGCATGTGCATTATTGTGAATTAATTTGATTAAGTTTTTTTTTCAATTTTATTATTGATTACATTTATATTACACACAATAGAAGACATAAAAGAAAGGAAAAAAAAAAGGGAAATACATCATGAATTATACTCGTAACGGTAACAGTTAATTCAAATATTTTAAATAAATTCAATTGAAATTCTTTTCCGTTAAATTGAAATCCAATTGACTTATTACTGTTCAACTCTACGTGTGCCAATTACAACGTGTGATACATAATTACACAACACAAATTTTTTAATTTGTTAAGAAATTTAAACAACATCAATTTAATTAAAAGTATTTCTTTGGTTTTTAATTTTTCTCCATTTGATTTTCAATATTTGGAATATAAGAAATAACTTACGTGACCAAATTTATGGTACAATAGAAAATCAGCAGCCGATTGTGCCACCTCAGCACCTTTCCAGCTAATAAACTAAACAAGAAAAAAGTAAACCCCGGCGAAAGTGATTTTAAAATTGAATTGTAATTTGATATTTTCATTAATCAAAAACATAAAAAAATTTGAAATGAATTCTCCTTTACCTTTGTCTTGAACAATGACAATACACCAGCAGCACTGCCAGTACAGTTAATCAAGATGAGTCCCAAACACCTGCTTTGATGCGCCAAACCAAAACGTGCTAATACATTAGCGCCAGCACCTTCGCCCAAACCAATTATGTATTTAACGTGCAAAAAATCAAGTACTGTCACCAAATCTTCACCAAGTGTTTGTAACGATGGAAATGTAAAACTGTACCGAAAGAACAAGAAAATTGAAAATGATAAACAAGAAAAATCAATTGACACAGATGTAATTTAACATGTCAATTTGTCGCATTCTCTTATAACAACGACCACTTGAACACTGAAAGATTCATTTTCTTACTTTTCGGGAAGTGGTTCTGAATTATCCGAATGACCTGGCACATCAACATGAATGAAACATGACCGTTCCTTTATTTCAAGCATACAAGGACTGTTTACAAACTCTTGAAACGATGAATCTATCAAAAGTAGATAATCAAATATAATTGAAACATAACATTCTATATCATATAACAAAGATATTATACATTAGTAAAAAAAAATAAACCAATGTTCATTCAATAGGTGACAATGGCTAATACGTCCATCATCAAAATGTAAGTAAGAAGTCAATGATAAAAGAAAATGAATTTTCTTAAATGATGAAAATCGATGGGAGTTAACTTTCCATCAGTTTCAGAATAAAAAAAAAAAAAAAAAACATTTATCATCTTCTAGCTACTCTATATTTGAATTGATCATAATGAATAAAAAGTAGTTGTCTATATGTATTTGACTTACGATTACATCCCAAGTCATGTACGGTCATAAAAACAGCACGTTTTTCTTGTTGAGATAAATCACCCTGTAAATATAAGAAACCCCAAGCATAAAAAGCAACAAGAAACATATCGAATAAAAAGTTGATGTTAAGTATTTTCCGTTTTTCTTTTTCGTTTCAATAAATTATTAACTATAGCATCAATTTTTTATTACACATCCAGTGGTAACATAAATAAAAATTGATATGGAAATTAATAACAGATACATTGTGATGTTTTACGGAATGACATTATACGCGTAACATGGCCAATATCAAAATTGGCAAAAACATTTTTAATATGAAATCATAAAAATAACGGTTTCTAATCGTAAATGAGATGTTCTATCGTTATAATAATGAAGAATATTAATGAAACTCACCTGAACGGTTACATGAATTTCACCACTCCGATCTGTATTCACGACATACCGCTGAAAATATATAAATTATTTTTTAACCAAAAAAAAAAGGTAAATGATTAGAACCTAATTATAATGTAAATTATTTGTGTTCATTCAAACCACAAAAACAAACCATAAATTATTCAATCCAAAATATCAAAAAAAAAAAACACAGCCAAAGGGGTAATTGAAAAACCATCAAGCTGCTTAAAATGTAATAATAAAATCACATGTACATACATTAGATTCTGTATACAATGTTAATCGATTTCAATGAAATTTTTAGAAGAAATTTTCATTTTACACTGTCTTCTATTCGATTTTGAGACAAGTGTCAAAAGCACTCAGTTATAAGATCCTGATTAACATTGAAAACGACTAACACGATTTTTCTCAAACAAATTCATACAAACAATGAATAAGATGGTTCAAATGTTGCATGAAAATTGTATGGAAAAATTATGAATTTTCTTTTAGTGATTTTATCAGATACATTTTCTTGTACTAAATTTTATATTATGTTGATTTGCTTTTCATTAGAAATTTTCATGAGTTTAAGTTGAACTGGTGATATGGTATCGAACTTATGAATATGTAATACTTAACGTAATGGAAATAATTCAATACAACTTATTACGATCGAATGGGATTATACTATTAGCGGGAGTAAGTAAACTGTATACATTTTATACAAATGACATTGAATCTAATTGCAAATGACTGAAATCTTAAAATTTAATTATCCATTAAAGAAGACAACATTCCCGATATATTTTTAATTAGACAAAATACTCATTTCACATTTGAATATTTTGTTTAGTTTATGAAATCATTCTCCGTTGTCGAGTAAGTCAAATATTTAAAGAAACACATTAGGATGGTATAGTTAACCGTATCACAGGTGCCATCACTTAATATCATCGTTATTGTGAACTGGCTCATATAAATCTCAATGGAATATAACGTTTATAAAAATCAATACTCATTCTCTTGTTGAAACGAAATTTGAAATTATTAAGTGATGAAACAAATTTTATGGTAAAATCGTTGGAAAACTTTGTCTGTCGGAATTCGTTTGCTGTTAATTTTCATTTTCTCCATACTTTTAGTGGGTAAACGTGAATGGTTTTCCATTAAAAAAAAAATTTTTCATTTTTTAAAAATGGCCAAACATGTTATCCTTGTGTTTATGTCTAGTTTAATGTCGTTAAATGTCTAAAGTATATCATTCAATCTAGGATCTAGGTGATGTAAATATGTTGACTTTACAATGATGAAAAATAAAAATTTTCCTATAAACTTTTTCTATTGTTTTGAGGAAGTTCTACCACTTTTAGTAACAACATGGAATATTCTAAGAGTTGGACAAATACTAAAACTTTATTATATCGTACACTTCAATATTATTATGATCACATAATTGCTATGAGAACCATTGAAAAATGTTTTGATAATCAGAAAGTGCAATTCATTTAATAGCAATCTTCTTTCCTATTTGTTTCAAAAGTCTTCACTTTGGAATTATCGTTTTCACTTTAAATGAAAATCAAACATTTGAATTAAATTTTATTGAGATATAACGATTAATAATAACTGAGTTTGTGCAGTCTTAAAATCAACAATTCACACAGAATTGCAACAGAAGTGTTGCATAACGTCAAATATTGATATTCTGCTGACCAATTACATTAAATGATGACCTTAAAATCCAATAGAATTTAAAATAAAAAAATACTTTAAACATGAAAATGTTTCACTCTCAACATTTGATAACAAATTATGATTTTCTTATGACTCTTCATTCATATTAAAGTATCATCGTTTCATTTCAGTTGAAAACTATTAAAAGTGAAACATTGAAAAGAAGATATCAAGAGAATTGAGGCTAAGAGGTCTCATCACAGACTGAATAGAAGATGTCTTAATAGAATAAATAATTCATATAATCATTGAATCGTTCATTATTGCCAAGTTACTATATAAACATGAATGATATTCAAATTGAAATACAATGATTTTCACTTTTTTAGTTGATACCCTGATTTATTCTATACCAAATTAATTTATTCATTCATTTTCAGTTGATCTTCTTATCGTAATTATTTGCACATCGTATTACTTTTTGTTTAAATAACAAAACAAAATCGAGAAAAGAAAATACGATTAGCTACTTTACAATTATTATACGACTCATCACAGTACCAAACGAAATCAGAGTAAAAGAAAAATCCTCTTAGTAGAGACAATACTTAATCTTCCAATTACGCATTAGAGGATTTAACTAATATTTACAATTACTCTAACACTGACATTCTATTAATCGATTAAACGTGAATTGAAAGGAAAATTGCGACGTCCCACCATACAAATCCAATTATTTGATTATTTATATTTGGGGATACCACAATATAATATTCTGTTGGTTTTCTCACCGTTTACATATTTATACACGGTGTATTATCATCATTGGTCAATGTGATTTTTATTTTGAACGCCTTCAGGGTGTTTAAGAAAATAAGATTTATGTAAAAGTACCCAGAGAAAAGCAAAAAAAAAAAAGAAAAAGGGATTCATACGTTGGTCCCCAGAGAAATTTAGTATAAGACCAAACCGAAACGATATTGGATGAATTTCTTTAAATAAGCTCGGATAAACTTTCAAATTTTCTTCTTTTATTCATTCGGTGTTATACGATATGTTCAGCTTGAACCTGAATTTTCATTAGCATCCAACTGTGTGTACCGTAACGAAATAAAAACGAGCAAATACATGAATATCAGACATAATGTGAATGAAATATTCCTCCCCGCATTTTACATATCATCAATAACTCTATTTTTATGACCGTATAAAACATTAGTTTATCGATATCGGAAATCATCGAAACAAAATGAAATCGCTATTCAAATATTATTGACTATTTGGTAGCTCCATTCAATTAAAATATTTTTGTTCCAATAAATTAAATATAACAGACGGATGCTTATTGATTAACTATTCTATAAAATTGCAATTCAATATAAAACCCAAACAATGGTAGGTCAATAGTTTTATAGAATGAGAGAGGCCATCATAATGTCGACACTTAGATAGACCTCAAGTCATATCCATTAAAGTTCGCAATAGAAAAGAACCCAAAGAGAGAGGAAAATACACAGTTTATCTTTATAAAACTAACGGGCTTTTATGCTCAACCGCACATACAAATTTTTCTTTTACTGGTTTCCTCATGCACGTAACATTTTTTCATTCCAATACATTATGTTCACGGTGGTACCGTATACACTTTTCAACATCCACAATGTTCCGTTATTCAACGGTATGAAAAGAAAATTGTGGCGTAATTCTTTTAATGTTAAGCATTAACTGGAGAGAGTAGCAGTATATTTTATCGTCTTATTTTTTGCCCATATTTTTGTGTTCTTTCTTTTTTTTGGGTAAGCACGAATGAGAACCGTTAACGTAATGCACAGTATTATTGTGGTATAGAGAAAGTATAAAATAGAGAGAGAAAAAAAAAATTTGCGATAAAACGTCAAGGGATGGTAATACACTGTACAACATCTGTGGACAAATGGAAAATTACGCGTAAAGTAAATTCGTTATATTGAATTGAATTCAACCAAAATGAATATTCAAAATACTCGAATAAACTGTTACAATATGGAAATTTGACACTTCAATTTGGAGGCTTGGCATTACATTTCTTCTAGCTGATTGAACTGATATATAAAATTTCCATTCACCATATCACACAAATACAAATGAATTTGTTAATAAAAATTAACTGAAAACTGAATAAATGACAAACTAACTTTTATAATCTCCTGATGATGGTGATGATGATGATGTTGGTGTGGCGGTTGTGGTGACTTCCTTTCCTGATCCATTATATTTTACTTTGGCCAAAATAATTCAATTACAATTTGATTAATTTATTGAACTCGTACTGTCACAACTGGTATTTGATATCAGATCGTATTGTACCAAATACAATACCCAAATATCCTTAACGTTGAGTAATTGATTTTTAAATAAAAAAAACGCAGAATATAGAGAACCCCTTTTTTCCAATTTCCTATCACACCGTTATTGTTAAATTATTTTATTGGAATCACTCACAAAAATAATTTACATTTCCCATACCAAAAATTGGATCGTTTATTTAGTAATATGAAATATTTTGTTATTTGCTTCAATATCAAATAGAATTGTTTTATATTTTACATAAATATTAATATGATCAATTTAGAAATTGAATCAACACAATGAAATTAATGCTTCGTATATATATTTCGATGAAAAATTTAACATAAAATTCAATCTATTTATTTGGCACTGTACGCAATCAACTGCTAAATGTGAACTTTAACACAAAGAATTTTCCGTATTTCTTTTGTTGTAAATTGATATAAAAAAAAAATCCACTGTCTTTGTTTCTGGTAACAACAAAGATACAAAAAAAATTATTTCTTTTCAATGGGCAGTTAAACAATTTCACAAAGAATTACTTTCATTAAAATTTTCCTTTTTAAAACAAATCAAAGAACTTTCTACAGTTAAAATTGAAATGTAATTGCTTTTCTTTGGTCAAGTGAGTGAAATAAATTTCACTGTTTTATTATTTAGATGAAATGCTATGAAACGATGTTTATCCTTCAACAATACTGGATGAACTAAGAGAGAATACGTTACAGCAGTGAAATGGTAACCGTTTTTGGTACATTTCGAATACATTTTTGCCATACATTCAATGTGAAATTTTCTCTTTTTATATTGAAATGAGAATATGTTGGTGTTAGCTATTCACATCCGGCGCAATTTTGATACCATCATTCAATATTAACGTTTCACCCGGAACAAAAAGAATTACATTGAGAAAGGACCAATTGCTATGGGTAGCACCAGCCAGTGAAAGCATCAATGCATAATAGCATCTTCTCTCAGTTACGATGGTTCACATTCGATGGGATATTATTTAGGATAGGATGCTGTACCTTATAAATAATAGGTTTCTGGTGTGCTCATTTTTGAAAATGTAATCAGAATTTCTTAACAAGTCAGCCGGTTGTTTACGGAATGATATCAAGCAAAAGAAGCGGTATTGTACTGAAAATTCTTAAAGTTTTCTTTGTTTTCATCTGTACCAAAAGACTCTCTCACACTCACCCATCACTCTCTTTGTGCTCCATATTTTACGCAACTTTTATTTTACGATTCATTGAAAATTCAGTCATACAATCAACTTTATATTTACTTATTTTACTTTTTACCCCACAAAAATAAGAAAAGAATTTCAAATAATAAATAAATACAATTCTAATATGACTTTTATCTCATTCCATATGGGGATAAGGATCAATGAATCAATACAAAATATTTTCATTTTTTTGGTTATCTCATTATGATAAAACGCATTGAAAGGAATTTTTACGTGATAAACATGAGAACTTCTTAGGCATCGTTTAATAAACATGAATTACGAGAAACCTCTCACCGAAACTGAAAACCCCCAACAAAAAACAAATTGTGTTCTCTCAAGCTTTTACTCTCAAACGAGAGGAAAAACAGGAAATTTTCGGCGGCACTTTTTTTTTTGTTCACCCAAGCTAAGAATCATGCTCAGAATGATTTTAATGTTGATGTTATGTGTTAAGGGCAAGAGAATTTATGTTGTGAAAGGGAAAATATATACAAAACACGGCCGAAGCTATAACCAACTAACCATATCATATGAGAAACATAACAGTTTTGTGTGGCAAATGAAAATTTTTCGCTTGCTTTTGTTTGAGGGTGAGCCACATTTTCATAACAGGATTCTATACAATTCTTGTTAAGAACGAAATATAATGATTACGTAACAGAAATTTATTATTTTCGTTATCTTACGCGTGGATATTTCTTTGCCATCATAATTTTACTTTTATACGGTTGATGGTTTGGGTAAAGGAAAATAGAGATCATGAATTCAAAGTGTTTGTGAAATACTTGAGAAAAACATCGTAACACTCGGCAAAAGAGTTGAAAATGGAAATGAAATGGTACACCTCATTTATCAGTGTACACAAGTGTAAACGATTTGGATTGGTAGAAACGTAATTTCATTTGATTTGTACTAATCTTCCTGTAATCTTCTTAAAAACGGAATGGTATGTTTTGCTGTTTATCTGCAACCAAGTGGTAAGTGATAAATGACATCAATTAACATCAGGTTTATTTGATATTACATTTCGTTCAATACGATTGACATGATGCTCAGATTTCTCTTAATCGCCATCGGCACAACTTTACGCAATTTCCACCAAAGTCACTGTTTCACTGTGGATTTGGTTCAGATTGAAATTGTAATCAATAGAATTTCATTTAATGAACATCTAATTTCTTAATTACAACATCTACGTTCTATTGGTTAATTAACCAATAAAATTGTGTCTCTTAATGAGTCGTTTGTTGACTGCCAATTATTCTTGCAATGGTTTCAGTTTCATCACCATTCAATGTTTAATATGTTCTGTCGCTAAAAATTCACCCTCACGTTCTGTACTCTTTTTGCAATGTCATAAAAACTAAATAGAGATAAATGATGAGTGTATAATGGTGAAACACAATCGAAATGAACGCAATTCATTTTAATTTGTCTCAATTATAATGTTTACTTATTGTGGATAAATTTACAGGAATGGTATAGCACCCAGTAGAGTATTGGCAATTATACATTGCCATATGTAGTTCATGGAATTTATAGCGTATAAATTTATCATAATTGTATGACCGTACATGACATACACTCTATATAGGACCATTGGCATTCATTAGTTGAATAAAATCCATTATGCCACCCTCCCCTCATCCAAAACAAAAGGATCCACATAGACAATCGAAATGATGTTTGCTGGCTCCATAAATCCTCTTTACTTTCATCACACCAAAAAATATAAAAAACCATAAAATTCAACTCAAGTATCTATTCAATGCAAATTCATTGAGAGACTTTGTGTTTTTCTGTTATTAAAACAAGAACACGACACAGAATAAAAAAAAAAAACTCATCTGATTATGATTGTTCCCCGGATAAATCCTAAAGCACATCATATGCAAATGACTGGTGGTATCGCATCGATTTCGTTTAGATTTTATTCTTATAGGAGAATGTATGGCATTTTAATAATATGGTTTGGCATTGACATTCAAGTATTGTGATCGAACAACTGAAATATTAGAGAGTAAAAGTGGATTTTTAGTAAAACGTTGAAAGCATATTGAAACGAATTATCCAATATAAAATAGAAACAATATCAAATAGAAAACCGAGACGTTATTGTTCTTACCATCCGTTTTTATGAATATCAAATTTATAGAAAGTCAAATTATGGTTCTGATTAAAATGAAACGCCCTTCCCTTAGCAATGAATAGAGTATTTCATTATTGGCATACAGCCAATTACTTGAGCTTTTCTTTTATGATAAATGTTATAGTGATACTGTATGTACACTAATAAAAAAAGTGGCCACTTGTTGATAACATTTTCAATACATTTGAAGGTTCACTAAGCCTACAAAGCTGTAAGGCATCTTTGAAGTAAAAAAAAAAACTAAATTCAATTTTAAGAAATAGCGCATGCAAACAAAAGAACGTTATTGTTCCAAAAATTTTAAATGTACAAATCGTGTAAATGATAAAAAGGTTCTTAACTACCCAACGAAATGAGACAAAAAAATAAATTGGAATAATTGAAATGAGATCGATATGAAAAAAAAGTTCAAGGATTAAGCAATTGTACAATGCTCAGCTAAATAATACAAGAATCGCAAATAAAATTGAATTACTCTCTAAATACTTAACGAGAAATTACATTCGATATTCATTCCATTTAAATTTTTCATTTAAAATCCATTCGATAACGAAGGAACATAATATCACCATCCACAAACTCAAACGAAAAACAATAAAAATTCAAAATAATATAAAATTCAGTTGGCTTGATACCTCAAAGATTTGATTTAGAATTCTCACCCTCTCTACCAAACTCTCAGCCCGTCTAGCAAACGATATACGACGATCCTGGGCAGATGATTTCATCTTAATCGTATTGAATTTATAGTATGACACTCAACGATTAATCTGCTTTCGTTACGGTAAATCTGTTCTATTCTAGTAACCAAGTATGACTGTATTTGTCAACGGTATTAAGCAGGTGTAACATTCACTATGATTTGAGTCACTCTTAGGACAACACTAATCACCACAATTTGAAATTTTCAAACTTGAACTTGTTGGATCCGCACAAATAATTTACCTTAATCATTAAACAAAATTTATAATCAGTCACATTTGTATTGTTGTTTTTCTGTCTTTTTTTTTTCCTTACACAATTTCTGTTTTGCTAAGAAGAATTCAGCTAGTAAACATTCTATAAATAAATATTTTTATGTTTTTTTTTTCTTATTTAATTCTTCTGTTTTGTGTATTTAAAATTGATTAAAATCAAAACGTATGAATAAAACCAAAATAAAAAAAAAAAACAGAATTCGTTCTTTAATTAATTTATGTAAACGAAAAGGTTATCACTTATTTGGTTTATAATGTATGCGAATATGAAACGGTACACTACAAATGTCTAATTTGTTGAGAACCAATATAATTGCAAGTGATTTAGAGCCAAAAAAGTGACCATAATTTTAGGATGTAATTTAAAAGCAGTATATTTTAAACCGACCTTGATTATGAAGTAATATGGTAACCAGTACACGTTTCAATACACTTAATTTCAAATTCAATTATTCGTATTACATGGGACGATATACACGAACAAATAAATTTTATTTATAGACTAAAAAATTATGCGTTTTCAAGAAATCAACAATTTAATCTAAAAAAAAATTTGTCGAATATTTTTTAAAGAAAATTCATAAATGAACTATTTCAATATTTAATAGTTTTCAAAAGTAATGACCGAATCGAAATTGTTTTAACCTTTATACCGTGTAACCAATAATGTAATGTTCTTATTCGTGATAATTATAACTTATGTCCCTTTGGGGCACAGGTGAAACAAACACAGAACGTGATATAATCCAAGACTATTTAAATCACTCTAAAAATCACTTTCATTGTATTTATAACAAACTGATGTGATGGAATTCAAGAAGAATCTAATTTAAATTACTGTATAAATTGACAGACCTTAAATAAACCACCAATTCTTTCGTCTCAACGGAATAAACTGAATTGTATGAATACGTGTGAACCGACACAATATTATCTAAACTGAAACTGAGTATTCGAAACCAACGATTTTCTTTACGCTTTATTCGATATGGTTTATTATAACGAATCTTAATTGAATTGCAATGTTTCTATTTTGCTCTCATAATAACCACACATAAGAGACTAAATCGATTGTCGTTAAACTAAAACTGAAATTTATTCATCGGTTTATAAATGTTGAACGGATGAACGTATGAAAATGAGGTTCGGTCGTTTATGGGAGATGATGTAGTGTTACGATAAGTAGGTAATAGTTTTTCTGAAGTGGCAAATAAAATGGATAAGTGAGGGATCATTTGTTAGATTGTTTTATTATTATTTTTAAGAGAAAATCAGTTTGCCAGTGTCCTTGGAAAGGAAATTTAATTAATTAGGTATGACTGGTAGATTGTATAAGAATTTTTCAATGTCATGGAGTATTAAGGCAAATAGATTAAATAGAAATTTGTCATATCAATGAGAAACTATTTTGCATTCAATTATTCAGAGGGATTGTAAAGTTCCATTAAATCAATTTGTGACTAAAATTAATTATTAAGATCTCTATAAATAGAGAAATATTATGGAAATTTAATATGCCTAACTGCTTACATAGACGTAATAAATTTATAAGATTCAATGGGCACGTGCATATTCAATATGACTTACCTTGGAAAACGATGGATAATCTGCGCCTCATGGCACTTTTTAAATTAATTTAACACAGAACTTTTATTACACTTAATTTTTTTTTAATTATTAAAACAAATGATTGTTTACATTCTGCTCATCTTCACTGAGTAGTTGCAGTACTAGACCACTGGGTGTGTGCTTGTGCAATACTTAAGATAAAAAGCCGACGATTGAAGTTAAATATTAGTACCCAGTCTTATAATCAAAATATAGATAGGAGATGAAGTTAAATTTATCCGAGTGATGAATGAATAATCTAGAGAATGATATCAAAAATAAATTCATTTTAATTTGTCATTAAAGGAATAAAGTTTATTTTGCACAGTGAATACTGTACACTAATTGAATGCTAGGTACAGTTCAAACGCTACAAAGTCACTGTCACACATAAATTCTACAGTCCTCCGACAAAAAGATGCAACTAACAAATCGGACCTTATTGAATACGATGCTTACGGTAAAGATATTAATTATATCTATCAGTATGTAAAAAAAAAATCCGAAAATCGCATTTTCCAGGCTGTGAGAGCAAAAAGAAATTGTGCAATAAAGGCGTAAGTGCGCGATTTTAACTAAAATTCTTCACAATCAAAATGTAATGTTTCTTCGCTTACTACATATATGGGTCTAACTCTAAAGACTAAAAAGGCATAGGCAAAAACACTAAAATGCGAATATTTGGAAACACAGATTTTAGACTTACATCTTTTCTGCGGAGTACTGTAGAATTAGGATTGTCAAAAAGACAGCTGCTGGTAAATACTGAGTATGTGTGTGGTTGTATGTGATGACACAAAAAAATTGTAAAATAAATTAATTAAAATTTAAATTAAATTTCTTTGTGAAATCAGTGGAAATTCATAAAACAAGTCCTTAAATCAGGTAATTTGCATGACCACCTACCGTAGTTGTATGAAATTATCTAGTAACAATGGTTTTTAATTGGTAAAAAACGATAATTTATTTTCGACCTTAAAACCAAAACAAAGTGATTTTCAAAAGCCAAAGTGTTGGGGGAAGTAATAGTAAAAGTTACATACAATCCGATTGTATTGGAACAAAGGATTGCAAACCATCACAATTGAATGAATGAATTGCTAATTACGACAACTACACGGATAGCATCATCTTAATTTTTTCCATTTTATAGTTTCCAGACGGTAGACGGCATGTCGTGTGTGCTAATTATTACTAAGTAATTTGCATGAATAAAGTCCTTAATAGTTAGGAATAGACTATTTCATAACTCCTCACAGATTATTGCAATGCAGTTAGTTACCAATAGTTTTGAGTGATTGCCTACTAGCTTCCGTTATCACCCTCATATCAGTACCAATTGTGTACGCACTCTGAAATTCACTCTGATTGAGATAGGCAACTGCCCTCCAACGTAGAAGGCATAAACATAATATTTGACCAAACGAGCTGATTTTAATGTATTCGCCACAAATTAAGTTGTTTTTGGCTAGTTATTGTGAAATACTGTGTGTGGTAGAGTTAATTTTAATTACGTAGTTGCATAGTTTTAACCAATATGATTGGAGTTAGAAATAATGATGGGAATGGAAATAATCGAAGGCAATCAACATGTTCATCAATTATGGTGCCATTTGATAACATAGTCCTACCATCGACGGATAAGGTGAGTGTCCCAGTGCTGCATACACGAATATATAAACCAGCCGTCATTTATATCCACAAACCAAAATGTACAGTATTTGAACAACATAGTCAACGTAATTAGTCATCGAGTATCTAATCCATCGGGTTTAAATAAATCCAATTTTTTTATTTTTCAATAAATCTAATAGATATCATTTAATGTTAGTTATTTAATCTTCATACACATAGCCTATTCTCATTGTATGATGTGAAGTACATGAAAGCATATAGAAGTCTTAGTATATTGGAACCTTACAACGCATTTTACATTTTTTCAATACATTATCGATGAGAGCATTTCTAGAAAAAATAAATATTAAAAGTATAAAGGTGTTCGAATACCCATAACGGTAACAATAACAGCATTCCAAATAGCAAATAGAAAAAGTCGCACATAAGTAAAGGATATGCACAAAGTATAAAGTGAAATCCTTTGCATATGTGTTTAGCACACCCTGTAACTTACTATCATTGACAAGTGGTCACATTTTTCCTGTTAGACGCTCAATGAATCAGGTCTACAAATCTTTGAAGGCTAACGATTCAAAGATACAAATACAAAATCGTTGTAAAATAGCAAGTTGTGTTATACTCAACGTGGACTGTACTCGATTTTGTGAATTTCGATTGACGAGTAGACATTATAGTTTACAATTCGGCATTAAACATTTGGATACAATCACATTAATTCAAATAAAATTAAGTGTTATTAAATAAGCATATAAAATCATCTGCTATTAATTATCAGTCTTGAGCGTTTTTCTTTTTTAATTGAAATTTTAAAATTAAATAGAAATAAAACTGCAAAATGTTCACATTGCTAAGTGATAAGGTAATTGAAAATTGCTTTATACATATCAAGCTAATTTCATAATGTTCATATTTCATGGCTTGATTATTATTTAGTTTATTGTAATTTGTTATTATCGCATCGATAATATAATAAGTAACATGTTTTATTTATAAATATTATCATACTTGTTGATTTAATGCGGTTACGCTTACCTTATGTTTTTTTTTAAGGACGACATTTTTGATGCCATGAGACCAGATCTTATTAGCAATACAGAAGGATCACAGTCAAACGAAGATCTTGGTATGAAGTCAATGAATTTAGAGTCTATGACGCTGGGAAGCAGTCGTTTGCCTGATAGAAATGGCTCATTTTTATTAATTGATGGAAAAGAGGAAATGCAAGTACGAACAGCAGCAGACTTTACAAAACTATTACGATGCCAACCTGATACCAAAGTAAAAGTTGTATCAATATTTGGCAATACAGGCGACGGTAAATCGCATACATTAAATCATACATTTTTTGATGGCAAAGAAGTCTTCCGTACATCACCGGCCCAAGCATCGTGTACGTTGGGCGTTTGGGCGGCCATGGATCGAAAATCAAATGTTATATGTTTAGATACTGAAGGCATGATGGGAACGACAAATAATGATAATAAACGAATTCGAATTCTCCTAAAGGTAAACAGATACTTACTAAATATTCCGGAATGGACTGATGTATTTAAATTTAATTTATTATTGTTTTAGATTCTGGCCATTTCAGATATTGCTGTGTATCGAACACGTTCAGAACGATTACGCTGTGATATGTATACTTTTCTCGGTTCCGCGTCAAAGGCATTTGTATCCCACTTTGCGGATGCACTACAATCACTTGATTTGCCTAATTCAACTAAAGGGGGTCCCGGTATTGTAATATTTCATGAGACTGTAAACACGCACACATTAGAAACAAGTAATATTCCTAATTTATTATTCACTAGACAGTGATCGGTGATATCTAATTATGTGAAAGTAATTATTTTATTTATTATAAATTTCAGTAAATCTAAATGACAGTGCTGAGGATCGCATATCAAACCTATTTAAAGAAAATGGTGTAAATATAACAGAAGTGTTTAATAAAATTCGATACGTAGGAGTAAACAGTAGCGATGGACCAACTGATTTTAATAAACTTCGTAATGCATTGCAAGCAGAAATCAACAATAATGTGATACGGTCGCCACGAGAACCGTCTGTAATTTTTAGGGCATTACAATCATTAAATTCACGATTTTCCGGTTCGTTAGATCATATGCGTGTTAATCCGTTTCCCGAAGAATATTTTACATGCGGTTTACAATGTGATGCATGTGGTGGTAGATGTGAACGTTCAATGGGCCACAGTAATCAAGGTGAAGGTCATAAATCATCAAAAAAATGTCGCTATCAACATAAATATGAAAACAAAGTGTTCATGTGCAATCAATGTCATCGTAATGGACGAGATGAAATTGTATATGAAACGGTTTTATCAAATGCAGACACATCGTTGATGAGCTTTGTTAAATACGCTTGGAGTGGTTCGGTGATTGAGTGTAAAAATTGTGGTGAAATATATCGGTCACGAACTCATTGGTACGGTAATTCACGTCCTGAGGATACTGCTGTTAGGTGAGAATTAGCTATTTATTTATCTGTAGAACAGTGATTATAAAGTCTGTCGTATTTCAGAACTGAAATAATGCATGTATGGAAAGGAGAAGTAATTGGAACACGACAACCGAATCATTCGGCCCAGATGATACTGGATGGTGTTTCATTGATTAAGGATACCATAACATCAATTAGTGCGCAACCAACAAAACAGCTATCCGACTATATTGCCAACGCTGTTGCGCCAACATATTGGAAGAAAAACGATGAAATTGTTGTATGTACTTCAACAGTGTGATAAGATAGCGATATTTAAATTGTATTTTGTACTTTTAGAAATGTTATGCATGTCTTGTGAATTTTGAAGAGACACCTTTGTCGAAACACCATTGCCGTGGATGTGGTGAAGGTTTCTGTAATACATGTTCTAATTTCAAGATGAAGGTACCAGCCCGTGGATGGGATGAAGCCGTGCGTGTATGTAATTCATGTCGTGAAATTTTATTGAAAGACCCTAGTGCTTGTCCTGGTAAGTGATTAGTAGTAACTTTCGTAGCTGAAAGATATTTATTTAAATGGTAGTATTTATTTTATTTCGTATTCTCTTCTCTATTCCATATAACTACTTTGAATAATCGTAATCGTAATCGTAACTTATTTAATTCGAATCGTAATATTTGTTAAATTATTGTATCAATAACCAAAAAAAAAAAAAAAAAGAACCAGCAAAACCAGATATACCGAACCCTCAATTCTCTGCAGGCAATGTCCCATCTACTTCCGAGACAGATATTCGTGTTAGAAAATATGGTGAAGTTTTGTATAATGCTGTTAGTTCAATTTCAACTGTATTGGAGTATCCTAAAGGTAATAGCTGTCTTTTAATGATGGTGAGTTCAAGTCGTTTTAAGTAAAATAATTCAATTTTAGATTATATTAAGGATCAAGCTCGTCCAACATACTGGGTGCCAGATGCTGATGCACCGAAATGTGCAATATGTCAATCAATGTTTGGCACTGCTGAAGAATTAGCAAGTATACAACCGGATAGATATTATTATAGGAATATAGTTGATCGAAAACGGCATCATTGCCGTGCCTGTGGAGGAGCGGTCTGTGATGACTGTTCACCGGAAAAGAAACCTGTACCAGATCGGGGATGGCATACACCCGTTCGTGTATGCAATCATTGTTACGGATCGCTTTAGACAAAGACAAAATTGAAATCAATATTCAATTGTAGTAGTTTTGTTTTTCGAGTTAATAATGTTTTTTTTTTTCTATAAATCGTTTATAGACTGATCTTGATTATGAAGTTTTCCATACTTTATCAATATTATCCATTGAAAACTGTATTAGTAGATAGAAAATGAGTTTAATCTGTTTTTATATGCGTTTTTCATAGTTCAATTATTGTTTGAACGATTTATCTGATTTTATTTTAGTTTTGTAGACCAATAAGTATATAAAAGTAGAATATTATGTAGTTTCATTCAACGATTTTTGTTTAAAGAGAAGATTTAGATAGAAATTGATTGCATTTTATAACCGAAATCAAAATACTGAATTCATTTTCATTCCGTTCAAATTCGTATCAAAGATTAGTTTGTCCGTTTAACGCTCCTGTAATAAAGTGGAATTTATAAACTGAATATAAGATACTTTATAATAATTAATTTTTTTTAATTGTATATCGAAAAGTGATATATAAATTTAATATATTAAACAAAATTTATACGTAATCAACAAACAAAAATTCTTTGATTTGTAATAAGACTGTATAAATTGATTATTTATTAATATTATATGGGATTTATTTTGATCTAAGCTGAACAGTGACTTGTGATGGCACCAGTATATTATTGCGTTCCAACATATCAACTAAATTCCGTAGAAACGACTGAGACATTTTATATTCATCATCATTCAACAAATGATCATACAGTGACAGTGCCGCATCACAATTATTATCTTTACTAAATGACAACATTAGCATATTATAGAGATCTTCTTCACGGATTGAGTGACCAATACCACGACTGCATTTCGCCAATTTCACGAGAGCATCCACTTTACCCTTGTTCGTCATATGCTCACATTGTTTGACCAACAGTTGGGAGTTCAAACGGGTCATTGGATCCATCAATGCTTTACGTAGTTGTTTTTCTGTACCAGCCTGAGCTAGCGCAATGATTAACGTCAGATTAGAGTTATCAAAACCATGAACTAGGGCACTGGCATCAATCACACTTTGAAGGAATATTTTGGCTTGAGTCACAGATATTCTAAATTCATTAAATGCTTGGCCATCCTCTAAATTACTAATATAAACTAACAATGTGCAGAGTTCCTGTTGCAAAGGAGTCTTTCTAAATTCTTTCGCATAATATTGATACTTTCTAACAGCTGCTTTAATATTTTTCTTAAGGATGAACTCTCGCAATACCGGACCCATTAATGTGTTATGATGTGAACAATATCCTAAGTTGGACAAGAAATCATAAAACTTTTCAGTCATATTTTCCTCTGAATTTTTGTGATGTTGTGCTGCATAATATGCTACGTTTGATAGCAATTGCCAAATATTTTTGTGTAAATTGGCACCACCTTTCACTGACGATAGAACTCCTCGCTTCTTCAAAAGTAACTTAGCCTTTTCCACATCACCGCTTTCAACCAATAACGCAGCATAATCAATTATCTTATGTTCATCAATGAGAAATCCAGGATATTGGGAAGTTAGCTTAGCAAGTGTAACTTCAGCTTCGCGACAACTTTTAGTCTTCACCATTAAATCAAATACGCTGGCAAGCATTCCTGCACTTGCATCAACTTTTTGTTCATCACACATTCGTTTAACTTCAAGCGCTCGTTGAAATCGATTCTCCCGTACACATGATTGCAATAAACGTCTTAATACACCACGAACATTTAAATTTTTTGCCTGTAACTCCACAAGATGAGCTTCCAATTCATCGACAGACATGTCTTTTGGATGATGAATCTGTTGATCTCGCACATCTGAAATATGCATATTAATTTTTCTGCTCGTCATTTTCTTTATTAATCCGCCAGCAGCAAATTTCGCCTGTTGATCACTCGATTTGCCGAAGTGTTGTTGAAGCAAATCACCAGCAATTCCAGACATTTGAATTCCTAATTTTGATCCGACGTCAAGCATACTAAAAAGTAATGGATAGTTTTGTTTTATTTTACTATGTGAAACTAAATCCATGAAGAAATAACTGGCCACATCTATTCGAGTATTATTGTTTTTCTCGCCAATCAATTTAACGGCTTGCATTAAATCTCTTGTAGTCTCTCCAGTTTTATCACCTTTGATTAAATTGGAACATATAATCAATGGCCATATTAACTGTTCACCATTTACTTTCGTTGGATACGTTGTCAGAACGTATATAACTTCTTTGACACGGTGCTGTTGCAACAAGTAGACTAAGATTGGAGTTATTAAATGACTAGTCTTAATTTTATGTGTATCCAATAGCTTCATAGCTACTTCAATATTACGTAATGTAATAGTTAGTTTTGGTAAAACAAACTGATTCACAGTATCAAAATCTGGGTCTACTTTAAGTTTATGCATTAACTTCAAGACATTTAAAATGCCGGTTTCACTGTTACTATTGAAACTTCTAATGAACAGAGGCCAGAAGTAATGGCTCCTTAGATGACCATCGAGCTTCATTAAGTCTTCTAATAACTGTTCCTGATGTGGTGTATTTTTCCTCAATGCAATTTCAGTAGCAACATGCAACGCTCTAGTGTTACGTTTAGATGTAACCAATGATCTACAGATTGATGAAATGTCTGCAAATGGTGACGATGGATCATTAACAATTTGATTGATAAGGAATACACAGTAATTATCAGTATCTTCATTTGGTTGGATTTCTGGAACTGGTAACTCATTGATTATGTCATACGCACGTTTACGTAATCCTCTGACGCATAAATCTAAACAAAGATTCTGTATCTCTGGTGCTACATCCTTGTTACAGCGTAAGTCTTTGGACAAAAATTTCATCGCATCTGGTAAAATATCCAGCATACCATGGAGCACTATTGATTTTATAATTTGGATCAATTGACTATCGGATAAAGTATTTCCATTTTGTTTTAACAATTCCAATGCTTTATGTTTATTTCCATTCTCTATGTACGCACGTATAAATTCCATTTTAGTGAAACTATTTTGTGTTATATTCGCTGCAGTGAATGTTTGGCTCACTGCTTCTGATTCGGTTAATTTTTTATTACGTGAATGACCTAAAATTAGTAAATTTAGAACACTGGTAGTTATTGGAATACCGTTCTTCTTCATGTCGGCCATAACACTTGTTGCCTCACTCATGTTACCAATCTCACAGTAAGCAGCCAGGAGTGACTCATACACTTCCTTCGTTGGGCTTACTACAAGAAAGTCCTTCTGAAAGTGTCTATAGTCTTTCAGAATTGCCTGATTGTCACGACTCGTTTTTATATACGCAACCAGTTCCGGTAACGACGGATGACGATTATCAGTAACTTTGGCCCACAATTCATTTAGCATCTCTTGGCGTTTTGGTGCTGACAAACTAGGCAAGCAGTCACTGGAACACATGTACAGTACTGACTTGGCCATACTCAAATCAATTGGATTAGTCCGGAGGTAGTTCGTAATAAATCCAATGATATTCTCAGCAGTATTCTTCTTCGCTTCATGGTTGATTATGAATTCTTTGGCTTCCTTACTCGCCATTACATCCAGGACACGATCATCAGTACTATAGCTGAAGACTGGTCGGGGTGTCAACAAATTAAATTTGGTAACTAAGCTCTGCTGATGATGTACGTGACGGTGTAATAGGCCGGTGGTTGATCCAAAATACCTGCCACACCGAATGGTATTGAATCCATGTCTGCTGCCGTGTCTTATAATTTTATTTGTAAGCCTTTGTATTATATGATAATCACATTGTCGAGCGATAAACATTTTAACACATTTTTTAAATAAATTAATCTATTTTCTTTTATTTAAAATATTAAGATGAAAAAAAAATTCATCTAAAAAAATAAAAATCTTTACAAATTGCATGAATTGTCAAAATCAGCTGTCAGTTCGCGGTTTTCTTTTGGCGGTAGCAATAATAGGTGTTCCATTATCTCACTTCAATTTAGGTTGATTTGCTGTTACTGATAGTGATATCGGTACAGTTTGTAACAATAAATACGGTGACAAATGAATAATTAAACTTAAAGCGATTGTAATAAGGTATTTCTGGAAAAATTCTTCAGTTTCCCATTTCGAGGTTAGAAAATCGTTTTCAATTTTAATACGCTAAATAACGGTTTAAAATTATAATTAAGTGAAATTAACTGATTATATTAGACAAAGGACGTGAATTGTGCATATAGAATTATAGGGTAATGGTACACAATATGAATTTTAAAGTGTTTGATACACCAGCTTCCAATGAGCAATCCTGGGAACCGTCTGGAGGTGAGTTACCGGTGCCTTTGTATTTCGTTGTCAAATTCATTTGATAATCGAATTTCGTTTCAGTGGATCATTTGAGCAAGTGTAACATGCCTCATGGTTTACAACCAGCCACTTCCGAGAGCAATGACAGACACAGAGTCAGTTAAGTGTTTGTATTGAATCCATAACAAATTGCCAATACAGATTGTAATTGTGACTGATAGCAGACATGCCAACGCTATGGTAACCGAATTGGTGTGTGAACACCGCTGTTTCTGATGGCGTACGACTAGACGATGGGGAACACATTGGGGAGTTGGTGTAGCGTTCCATATCATCACAGAAATCATATGGCTTGTTTTAGAGAGTACCTCGTATACACATTGAAATCAACGAGTTTGGCTTGATTGGACCGTGTTTATTTCATTTTAAAACGCGTAATGAAATTCTTTTTTGCAACGCGGTCGCAAAGAAAACACCATTCTTAGTACTCGAAAAAAGAAGTATAAATCAAAGATATTTTGTGATTCCTGTTTGAATAGAAGACATCAAATTATTATTAACTGGGTGAGTACAAATTCAATATTAAATCATTTCTAAATTGGGTAATAATTTTAGTGAGGAATCAAGGAATACAGAAATGTGCAATAATTTGAATTAAGTTTGAAATACTGAAACACTCTGCTAAAGGTTAACATGGTTTTCAATTTTTTTTTTTTTCATTTTTATTTTTCGTTACGGAATGCAAAGTGTTTTTGTGTAAGGTATAACATGTATTATGGACAGTGTCAATATTAATTAACTGGGTGTTCGTATTCGATTGGATATTATACCCTTCTAAGAATGGGGTCGAAACCAATTAATTAAATCAATAATGATGAAAAATGAAATAGAAAGAAATGTATTAAGAATTGTGTGATGGATAACAATAAATCCTATTAAATGTGATGGTATTCCAGATTAATAATTTTGTATTGAATGGCACCGTTTCCAAGACGAAACAATCATAAAATGGTGATCTATTGGTTCCCATACACGGTATGTGTGCACGAATACCGAATATTTAATAACGTCAATTATGGTGCATGGTTACGGTTACACATGGATTGTATACGATAATTGTCATGGTAAAGAGACGAGACAATTTATTTGTGAAACAGAGAAAAACCAAGTAAAACTACTAAAAGTATATATAAATAATATGAAATACTGTTGGCCATCATCAAATTGTGAAATCATCCTGAATTAGGAAGAGAGACCATTGATCTGTTTGTGGTGTATACGATAAATTTAGACTCAAGAAACAAATCTATTTAAGAAAAAAAATGCGAGAAAGACGAGTACAAATACAAAAACAAAATAAAAAACATACAACACAACAGAACTGGCATAACAACTAACAACAATTAAGACATCTAATTGAGGCCCAATTGAAATTCGATTTATATTTTATTCCCGTTTATTTTATTGTTTCATGCTATACTTGAAATTACAAATTATTTTGTATTTTTTTTTTTTTCATTTTATTTCTCTAAAAGTTAACTGAACCACTAAATTAAAAGTAATTTTATATTATTTAACTCGAAATAAGAAAAAATAAAAAAAAAACCATTGCGATACGTTGAATATAAAAATCCATTTGGAGCACGCTGCCTAAATGAATAAGATTACCAGATAATATGCGAAGTAAAACTGAGAAAACGCGTTTCGCCTTTAGATTGAAGAAACACAAAATTTTATATTATTAAGTTTAGTGAGTCTCAAAGTTTTTGTCATGTATTTGATGCTGGTGTGTGACCCATATTTTTATAAAGTATAATTTTTCATACTGATTCTTGTTTATGCTCATGTAATATGCGATTGGTAGGTAACTCATTTAGAGAGAGTGAGCGAACTTCAATGCTTTTCCACGGAAAAACTTGGAGCTGTTTATGTATTATGATGTCAGTCATAGGGAGTGTGAGAGAGAGAGAGAGAGAGAAATTAGTTTATGCTAGTAGTTGAACAGTGGAGCTGAATACACTTGCAGTAGAGGAAACATACATTGATGTGAATCAAAACTGAAATGGAATCGAAGTAGCTAGTCAGAGACTAATCGAGGAAAATAACTAGGTATGAGCCAATACACATGTGACATAGAAATTAGCATAATATAGAGGAATGGCAATAGCAATGGCAAGTGTTACAATTAATGTTGCTAATGAATTCTATGATCGGACAAGTTTCATAATCATGACTGGACCCAAAAAAAATTAAAAAATAAAAGTTCAGTTGTTGCCATCGGCCATCATTTTTATTAATTCACTTGACCGTTGAAGGGAAATGTAAAAAATTGTAAAATAAGAAATATTAAGAAAACGAATACTTAATTGGTAACCAAAATATGAAAAAAAGTTGAATGAAAAATTAACGTGATTCTTTGAATGCGGTGAAAAGTATTTCATATAAAATATAATTTGTCAACAAGATACGGTGTTTAGTCGGCTTTCAGTTTTTAATCCGGTTGATTATTTACTGTAATGTGTATTTGATTGTGTATACACATAATTTATATTACAACTGCAATTCATATTAAGATTGAATGAACAGTAGGGAAAATAAAATTGTAAAATACAAAAAAAATAAATAAATTAAAATTGCTGACTAAATCTACGTAACATTTTATATTTAGTCATTACTGAGCTAATGGTGATATCTTGAATTAGTGTGCGTAAATGATGTGTAATTACATTTTAATATGTTTGCCAGGTCACATACATTATTATAATGTTGTACCTAAACAGAGTCAATTTATCCGCATTGCTTTTAATTTTTGTGTATATTGTATACATGTAACTGGGATATGGTTTGTATTATGGATTGTGTGGAGCGCCATATAGAAGAACGTAAAGCGGTTCCAAATGGTATGAATGGCGACAAGATATTCAAGTTTTAATTTTGTTTTTTTTTTTGTTACTGTGGATGGCAAAAGCCCAATCTTTGTACACGTTCTTAAATTGTACAGTGGCAAGTGTAACGGTGGGCCTAATCAAATTCTTATGAACTGAATTATCTGAAAGGCTTCTTGCTAAAATAAAAAATAAAAAAGCTGAATGTTGTAATCATGTGAGGAAATAAGATTTTAATTGCCTTTAAGGCTATTGATAACGAAAAATTGATGTTTTCTAAAAGGCTTTTTAACTTCAGATATGCTTTCGTTATTCAACCGAATCATTATGACGGAATTGTTAAGCAGAGAGGTAGATTAGTTAAAAATGCATGTGATATTTTTGCCAATTTTAGCAAATCTAATTGAAATTGTTTAAATTCTTTCAACAAATCATTTGTCGATTTTGAATTCACCTAACATTACAACGAAACATTGAAGTATTTATGAAATGAAAAAAAAAAAAAACAAACAAACAACAAATGCGTTACGTTTAGTTTGTTGTTCATTGGATACTAACTTGTAAGCGAACCTGCTTTTCAGTATTCAAAGTAAAAAAATTGAATTTGAACATGTTTTATAATTTGAGTATCATAAACTCAGGGACGCACAATTGATGATTTTTGTCTGATATTTTAGATGATTCTTGACGCAGCAATTTATTTATTATGTACATACATTGTATCAGGTCGCGGTATGTTAATTAAAATTGGACGATTTTTTTTTTAACGGTGATTTTACACGTATCAGATTCAATTGGTATGGGCCATAGAAGTTAGAGTTAATTGATTCTCATTCGATGATTTGAAATTCATTTATTCAAAACTATGAATTTTAGTTTTCAATTTGATTCATTGCAAACTTTCTATAGATTGCAAGCGTTTTATTTTTTTGTGTTATTGGCAATCACCAAATATTTTGGCTAATTAAAATGAAGAAAAGAAAAACTTTCACAATATCAAAATGTTATAATATAAAGATCTGCGTTAATTTTCTTGGTTCTCTCGTTGAATGCCAGGCGTTGTACAATTCAATCTGATTTTCATGAAATTCTGTTTGGTATGAAATTCCTTTAGACTTTTCAATGTAAACTAATATTAAATAAAAAATTTTTTTATTTTATTTTGGGTTTTTATACGGTTGTCAGAATACAACGATGGGCAATAGGAATGGTGTATTTTTGGTTCAGTTTAAGTATGAACGTGGCCACTACAACATTAATTTTCTTATTTATAAACGCGAAATAAAACGCGTGAATTAAATAATTTTTGAATAATTTTTTTTCTTTATATTTTTGAATGTTCATGTTGGTTTTAAATTAATACGACCAAAGCAAAATATAAGTCTTATAGTGTGTCCAAAAAGTGAAGTAAAAATGAAATAACAAATCATCATGGTGTGTTCACATATCTTTTATTTATACAAATAAAGACAACGTTATTTTTATTCTTACACTGTATATTTACTATCCACTGTTTCTGAAACTGAAGAAAACAGAAATGAAAACTTACGGAAAGAAATTAAGAAATGTGAGAATAAAAAATAAGGAAAAATCAATTGTATTTCATCATACAGACGAGAAAACTAAATGCGATGGCTAAAGAGTAGTCACAATAGTGAAATAAAACGAGACAGTAGAGATGAACTAATGAATTTCGGGTGTTATGTATGCTCACCATATCTGGAAAACTTGCATTGAGCATAAGATCCGATTTATTTTTGATTATGTGAATCTCGGTAAAGGAAAAAAGAAGGTGCACAACCAGAAATCTGCGTCTCTTATTTAGATGGTTTGGTATTCTTTCTTTGTAGTTGCGGATCCATTTATGTGGAGAATGGAAAAGTGATTTTTTATTTAGTAATTTGATGTCTGTAATTTTAGTTATTGGACTTAGAATTTATATATGTACGTTCAAGTGGATACGATTATCTGGTTGGCCTTTAAATGTAATGCGAATCCTCATTATGAATCTTCTTACTGATGATTAGTGAAAACCCGTCTGTAAATATTCCATTAAATGATTAAAAGAATATGAGTAAATCACTTGTGTGAATGTGAAATGATACAATTTTAATGTGAAACTGATGAATACAATATCTTGTTATTTATGTAAATGATGAAGAGTCGCCATTTTAATCAGGTGGATTTGATTAAGTTCCATTTATCATCAATATGGGTATGACTAAAACAGTTGAAGAGTACACGTATTTTCCATCTATTTCTGTTTATTAAAGAAAAATCTAAAGTTCCGTTTCATCCATCGGTACAGCATATGTTTGGCTATACATAAAATAAAATTAAATTTTTGATAGATTTTAATGGTTCAAACAACATTAAAACTGAACCAGTTGTTGTAACTGTTTTTGACTGAACGAAAATTTAAAAAAGAAAGAAAGAAAAACTTTCGTTTTACTCTTCACTGAATTTCGAAGTTCAATCGACTGTTAGTTGCATACAGCGGTAATGAGTTTTAAACGCCAGATGAATAGAAACCAATTGGGTTGATTACTGATGGTAAAACAATTAATTTGAGATGATCACTTGAAGTACATGCTCGTTTAGTTAAATACGATTACCCCACTGAATGAATTCAGTCGTTTGGCTCAAATTACTCAATGGGAATTACCTCACAAAACGATTTAAGTATATTTTGTTGTTTTAATCTCTAAAAATAAATTCTTTAAATCAATTTTTGTTTTTTTTTTTTTTTTTT